>VZTR01014602.1:1183718-1250080 GCA_013400775.1 Chaetops frenatus
TTTTTTTTTTAAAGGGTGAAAATGGTCGAAACCAATTTTTTTTTTTTTTTTTTCTGCTTTAGAACAGAAGAAAATAACCATGTAAGGAAAGAGTGCCCAAACTCTAATCAGGAACTCATCTTTAGAACTTTCTGAATTCTGAAATATATTACTTCCTTGATGTCTGACAAATACAGCTGTCTTTCCTACTCTGCTGGAAGAAAGTAACTCAAGGCTCAACAATCTTCTGCAATGTTAGGAGCAATCTATGCTTGCTATCATATGCCACTAGGATGAATTGCAAAGATAGTTTAATCCTTGATTACAAGTACAGACTCTTGGAATACTGGAGCAATGCACAGATGGTGTGATAATAAACACAACAGCTCTGCCCTATTCATGGTATTTTGTGAACAGCAGAAGGACCACAGGAAAAGTTCCAAGCCATAAAATCCCATCCCAAAAGCATTAATTACTTATTTGTGCTTGATATTATAAAAGGGATTGAAGGGAGTAACGTGAACCTGTGTCTGTGGAGAAGACACATGGGGGAGTTTGTGGCCTGTTTTCCCCAGGAAGGATCCCAAACTGGAGCAGGGGCACAGTGTGGGGAAGGAGCAGTGGAGATGAAGTGTTATGACCTGACCACAACCCTCCATCCCATCTCCCTGTGCCCCTGGGGAGGAGGTGGAAGGGTTGGGAGTGAAGCTGAGCCAGGCAAGAAGGTTAGTTTTGTTTTTATTTCTCACTTTCTTCTTACTCCAGTATTGATTTGCAGTAAGTTAAATTATTTTTTCCCATGGCAGTAACTGGTGAGTGGTGTCTCTGTCCTCATCTCCACCCAAAAGCTTTCTCTTCGTGTTTTCTTTCCCTGTCTGGAGGAGGCAGAATGAGAGAGCAGCTTGGTGAGCACCTGGTGCCATCCAAGGTTAACCCACCTCACCTTGCTTAAAGAATTTGCATAGGGAAGTCCAGGAATTCAGCTTCTCAGGGCCCCCAGCCAGACCTGACACAACTGCAGGCCCTCAGCCAGACACAGTTCCGTGTCAAATAGATCCTGTCAGTGACATTGCCCACAACACATCTCACTTCAGAACTCTAAAATGCTGTGCAAACACCAACTAATCCTCTCACTCATGCAATGTAAGCTTATCCTCAGAGACATTAAGTAACCAACCCAGTCACACCACAGGTGCAAGACAAAGCAAAGCTTTAACCTCTGCTGTCACAGCCCACATTAGCAAACCTGAGTACAAGGCACAAACACATTTTAAAAGTCTGCTTTTCCTGCTGATTGAGGTCAGGATCAGCGAGATGAACTTCAGCCCCTCTAGAGTGCAAGATAAATTAAATGTGAACATCTCAACAGCAGAATCTTAGGCTTCCTAATTTAGAAACTCAGCTCCTTTAATAAGAGGGAAAGACAAACTGGAGCCTGAAGGGAAGGGACTGTTTAATGATGCTTCATCCAACGTGGGAGGTAGCTGGCCTGCTTCCCAAGCTTTTTTCCTCCACCTCCCCAGCCCAGCAGAGACCTTGAATGTTATGGAGATGCCAATCTGGCAATCAAGGAGCACTTTTCATCACCTTCAAGAGGAATAATCCTTTTCAAGCTTGTCCCTCAGCTGGGAGGAGGGCAGAGATTGGCAAAGGTCAATAAAATTAACATTCAAGAGCAATAGAAATGCAATTGGGCTGCAATTGAAAGCCTGGAAAGTGCCAGAGGAAGGGGAAGAGAATTAATGCAGGGGATGTTTGCTCCAGGGAAAGTGTGGGGCCTCTTTTTTGGGGAAAGAGAGTAGGAAGATCTCATATCCCACAAGGGGGGAAACAATCTTGTCAAGGGGGACAGATGAGTAGAGGAACAGAATTAATCAAGCTGAGGGAAGTTCTTCCTGCAAAGGGATGTAACTGTGCATAGTAAAGTATGTTTCCCAGTCTGCTTACTGGACTCTACATACACCCAGGAGAGATGGAAGATGCAGACACAACACCTGGCAACAAACCTGGCTGATACAGTCCCAGGAAAGCATTTTTACCACAGCCTGGCATAAGCTCTACCATGATTTTTCATCCTGCTTGAGGTAAGGGAGGAAAAGAGGTAAGTGAAAAATCCTAGATGAAACCAACCCTTCCCCCCTTCCACCAATTTTCTCCTCTTCTGCCCAACCTGTGCCAGTGTGGGTCCCCTGCCCTTCCACTGCACAATTCCAGCCCCATGACTTCCACCCCATCATAGCCCAGACCCCATCCCTGCTCTGAACTGCCCTCGCCCACGCACCACGCAAGCCCCAAGTCAGAGCACGTCCAAGGCAAGGTTACATAAGGCAGCCAGTGCCAGGTTTCCAAGTCACAGTTTTACAAGGCAAAGCTGTGGTGAACCCTGCCAGCATCTACCCACAGCCGTCAGCCTCTGTGGGAAGCAAACAGAACCGCAGCACAAGCACTGCTGAAAGGGAGCTTCTCGTCCCGGAGCTCGGGTCCTTGGTGTTCTCAGCCCACCCAGGCACAGCTCAGGTGCACCTGCAGTGACAGACACGGAGCAGCAGCACAGACAGGGCAAATCCAGCCCAGCAAGGGGTGGTGGGAAAGGGAGACAAACCAAATTCCTTACAGGCCGTGGTACACACACAACCCCCCAACTCTTGTATTTCAGGCAGGAGCGCAGTAGTGATTTTTCACCAAGTTAACGAAAAAAATAACACTTCTGTCCTCTCACAGGTCAGAAGCACAAAGCTGCTAAATGGTTCCAAACCCTACAAATAAATCTTACAGAAAGCCTTGGTGGTTTTTTTTTTTTTTTAAGACAACTTTTTCTGTGTAGAAACTAGGTTTTAGATTTTCACCACTATAACGTTTGAAGTGTACACATAGTAAGGGTGGCAACTTATTTCAAGAAAAGCTAGTAAAAAATACTATAGGTCAAAAAGCCTCCAAATTTGGCTATCTCTACTTGAACCTCTAGATAAGAGGTCCTCTTTTCTATTCAGATCCATCTGCTTCAGACAATTTTACAGCTGATTTTGGTAATTTGAACATTTCTCCAATTGCAGAGCAAGTACCACAAAGTACATGACATTCAATAGATCCCTTACTATTTTTAGTTAAAATGCTTGATCCTTCCTTCCTCTATTGTTCCCAACTCTTCTAGGGGACATCCAGGAATTTTTCCCTTGCCAATATTCAGGGAAGTCTTGTCAAGCACAGGATTTAAACAGGTACTTTTAACTCCAGCTTAGAGCTAAGGAAAAAAACCCAATCCTATTTTTCAATTTTCTTCCAGTATGAGATGTGCTGAAAAAGGGTAAACACTTCAAGTCTTTGTCAAAAGCAGCTCCAAGGGGAATTGTGAGAATCAGAAGCTTTAAACAGTTCAGTTACCCAGGAAAAATCTTTTCTGTCGAATTTTGGCATTTCAAGGCTTCTCCCAGAATATTCTGCTCCCCCTTTTGTCTCTGACTTGCCCCCACCGCTCTTGCACACACCAACTTTAGCTGCTTATGTTACTCAAGACAAATTACAGTGCTCAAGATATAATTAAAACTTATGCTATGTGGAAAGCCATCTACTAATTTGATGATTAAGTGTCTTCCATGTTTACAATAACTATAATCATAACCACTTCTGGACCTGAAATGGATAAATTTCACCATTAAGTTAAAAAAACCACACAGCTTTGCTGTTCATCCACTGTTTCAAGAGCTCCAGTTGAGATACAGAGTGCCATAATTATCAGTGATCTAGACAAGCAGCTAAGTACAGATTGAGTCACAATTGAGCATTTTCAACTACAGCTTATAAAACACTCCTAGTATTAGAGCTTGAAAAAATACCAGTGTTTTAAGAATACAGAACAGCTCTTCAGAATTTACTGAACATTTATGACAACAGAAATGTAAACACCAATTTGCCTTTAATGCCACTGCTGGAGTGTCCTTACTACCCAAACTCAGGATATTTATTTCGTTGTCACAGATTCCACTTCTCAGATCTTACCTTCTTCTCTAACACTTACTGTCCAGCTTAAAATTTTGGCTTTGATCTAAGTCTTGTTGTCACAACACATTTTATTTTACATGTGAGCCTACTGAAACACAAGTGACATGTTGACTTCCTCCTATTACTTACTCCTCCTACTCTTATTACTCCTCCTATTACTTATTTTAACTGGAGATTTGAAAGCTTAAAGAGCAACTGCGTAAGAGTTCAGGGTACCACCAGCTCTAAGTATCACCTAGAGCTGACAGCTGGGGCAAGCTTGACACAAGAAACACCTGCAATTAGGATGCTGTTACAGATATGCAAGTGGTAATTATTGATCAATTAACATGAACCTGCACATCAAATCTCAATTTGAAATAAAACTCAATTAGTGCTTACTAATAGCAAATTTGGGAATTAGCACTCGGCTTCCTCCTTCACTTCCTCTCCAACAGGGCTACACCAGGTAAACTTTGCTATTCCCAGTCAGTTTGTCATCATTTCTATGGGAGCAGGAGAATAACTCCCCAGAGCACTGCAGCAAAGCAGCACCTGCAGCTCAGCAAGCATCTCCCCTGTCAACTGAGTCATTTGCAGTGCTACTGAGCAAAACCCCAAAGTCTCTAACAGTTACTAAACTTGAACTCCAGCAAATTTGCTGCTAACATTCTGGATTCTACTGAGCATCTTTGAGCTGTGCTGCAGTTAAACACAATTCTTAAGGTATTCAGAATCTTCTGGGATATACAGAAATGATATAAAACTGTTCTTTCAGTTTGAGCTCACCTAAGTTCAATTCTGCATATCTAAAAAGAAGCATGTTTGATATCTTGAGCAAGCTCCCAGGGGTGGTAGGACAACTTCTTTCTCCATTTAAGAGACTACAATATGCACAAGTCCATAGAGATTTTAGTACTGTATGGGATATACAATATAACTGAAACCCAGTAACATCTCAGGCAATATAAACCACGAGGTCAGACACCACAGAGTGTTGTATGCATCGTTTATTGAACTTCAAATTCCATGGTAGGTCACAGATTAAATAGTTAAAAACTGGTTACTATCATATAATGTTCAGAACAGTCTTCCAAAACAGCTCTTTGGACAAAACTAAGAGCCAGATTCAAGCACAATTTCCCCAGGACAGAATGCTAGGGTTGGAAGAGAGCTTCAAAGTAGTGACAATACACAACACCACACAAAGCACGGCAGGTCACTGCTCTGGGCTGCCACATGATTCAGAGCAGCTCTGTACAACACCTTCTGCCTCCATGGGCAGGCACTACTGTGTTAGTGGGACAGAGTCTGCTTCTCCAGGACTTCAGCATTCCACATAACAGCACAGACATAATTCTGGGTTCTGTGAGGTTTTAAATTACAGAGCTGAAACCAGATTTAAGCAAACTGACACGGTCCTGCGCTTACACTCTTCAGCCTTGACATGCAAGACGCCTTCAACTCAAATTTTTATTTTAAAGACATGATGTCACCTGAGGTCAAACAACTGTGAATGTGAACAATGGTGGTATCTTAGGTTACTCTGAAGTTTTAGACTGGTTGGGATGGGAGACTAGTGCTTGAACTGCACTGCTCAACACTGCATCCTATTCATCTTGCCTCAACTGAACATACAATTAACTGTAACAAAATGCATCAAAAAGATAAATCAGTCAACTGTAAACTGTTGGCAAGAATCACTCAATTATATATTTGTCTTCTATTTCAAGCATTTGTACAAGTCACTGGAACTAGAAGCATTAGCTTTAATTTGTGCAACTTAAGAATTTCCTTCAGGAGGAGTTCAGTCATCTGACTAGACAAGAACGTCCCAGCCTTGCCTGGCAGCCATCAGTCGTAGCCCACCTCGTGAGAAGGTTCTGAGCTACAACGTCAAAAAAGCACTGCAGTGCTAATTCCAGGCAAAGTCAGGATTTACAGTCCAAGATTTCCCTGCTGCATTACTGTTCCCATGTGCAACACAACTTACACTGAGGAAGCCTCTTAAAGGCACCACTCCCAGCTGCAGCACATACAGTGGTACTGATGCAAACGTTTACCTTGCTGCAAAGCAGTTGGATGTATTAGAGCTTCCACAGGACCAAGAGTGCACAACATGGGAACATGTAAAACAGCAGGTTTAACCTCAGCAGCCCTTCTGAGTGATGTCCTGTCCAGAAGATTTGGTTATATCCATTGTAGTGAACACCTGTAAGAGACCAAAAGAAAAGCTTATTTACTGTTGCCTGTATTATCATCCACATGGCTACTGGTCTCATCTTGGTAAAATTGTCTTCAAGAGCAGGTTTGAAATCAGGCTGTGCCTTCCCCCTTTCTTACCTCTGCACAAGTAGGATGGATACCAATTGTTTCATCAAGTAATTCTTTGGTGAGTCCACATTTGATTGCAGCAGCAAAACCTTGGGTAACTTCACCAGCATTGGGTCCAAGAACATGCAGTCCTATCACACGATTCTTTAGAACAGATGAGAAAAACACGAGTCAGTATCAGGCAAAGTTGGACAGAAACTCTACTGTGTAACTTCCACTACACTAAAAATGTTAATGCAAGCAGGGCAATAGCAGAGTCTTTAAGAAAAAAAATAACTACTTCAAATAAAGTAGCTCTGCAGTTCTTTCCATTTCAAGAATACCCTCAGCATATCCATTCCAGCTTGGTACTTACATTGTCCTGTTTATTGCAGATAATCTTTGCATAACAGGTATTGTTATCTCTGCCTGGCACTGTCCATTCAAGTGGCCAGAACAAAGTGTGATAAACCTGGGAGGAAAACAAGAAAAAGAGCATTGGAATTTAATTGATTCACTCAGGCACAAATCTACTTTTTAATATCTTTATAAATAGGTGGTTTGACATTTAACCATCTATATTCTTGTCTACAAAAAACTAGAAAAGAGTAACTTTTTTCCACTCAGCCCACAGAGTCCACCCTTCAAAACTCAGCAGAAGAAGACTTGACTCAAACCACGTAGCCCTGATTTAAATACATGGTAAAAACAGCAAAAGCTACAATATACAGTTGTTGCAAATCATATTTTCAGAAAGAGAAATGCAAAATTAATTTCAGTTCCTACAAGTTTAAACCTATTATGCAAAACAGTTAACAGCAGAAGCTCAATAATGTCAAGTGGTTTTGAAAGATGTAAGGAATTAAATACAAGGCATGCAAGCAACTTCAACGTAACTCCTCAGAGATGTGCAGAAGCAGGAAACTACCAGAAAATGGGGAAGTTATCCCCAGTATTCCTATAGACATATAGTAAGGTCAGCAAAAAATTAATTCACTATTCAAGTACAGTGAACCAGCAGAAAATAGTTAATCCCAGGAGTCTGGTACACTTCAGCAATAAAAGCCTTTAATTCATGACAACAAAAAACACCCCTACAACTCTGCAACCCAAGTCTGGCCTCCTGAAGTCAAATGCTTCTCAGCCACCTGCAAATAGTTATGCACAATTCTAATGGCATCAAGTCCAGTCCTGAGTTTCTGTGAGTCCAGTACCTTACTGGCCAGATGCAAACACAGCCACAATAGCTCTACCCATCTAAACTTCTAATCTTGTTAACACTATGCCTTGAGAATAAAGCAGCAAGGCCCAAGAAAAACACCCTCAAGCTACAATTGATTGTTGAGTGTTCTCACCTCCAAGTTTTGCTTTCCATATTCATCTATGGCTCTCTCTTCAGGATACCCACAGCTGCCATACTCTAAAGGGGTAAACACGGTTGTTGGTACATTGATATAGTCACACTAAAAATAAAAAAAAAATTAAAAAAATTTAGACTATGCAAGTTCTATACAGTACATAACAGAAAAAGTTATATTAGCACTTTTTTCCTTTTTTGCAAAACACTTGCAGAGCCCACAGACAAGTGGTAAATTAACTCATGTTACTGCAATTTTGAGGCAAAAAGCATAGAAATAAGTTGAAGTTGTATGCTTATAGCTTTACCTTTCTGGAACTACCCCCATACAGCCTTTGGGCCAGCAGTCTCCCTGCCTGAATGGCAACTGGAGTAAGTTCAAGCTTTCCATCCAAGATATCCCCAATAGCATAAACATAAGGCACATTGGTTTGTTCTTCATCATTTACAGGGACTTTCCCATTCCTTTAAAACAAACAGAAGACCACAAAATTCAGCATCAAAACTTTCCTTAGATCTCTGCAAAAAACAGAGAGGAGGAACTCTATTCTAACTACTGAGTTAATTTCATTAAATATACTTATGCTTTTTTTACTTCAACTGTAAACTCTTCAGAGCATCAATCACCTCCATCTCTGACACATGGCTGAAGTTTGTATTCAGTGGGTCAGTTCTGACATGAACAACAGTGCCTGGCTGATGACAGTCAAGCTACTCTGACATCTTTGGACTCACAATCTTTCAACTGATTATTATACAGCTCTATGCTTTCAGCAAAATGACCAACTAGTAGGTGTTCACTCAGAATAATTGTTTTACAAAGTACATACTAAAGAAATTAGGTTAATGGACAATTGTATTCAAATCCAGGAGAAAAAAGGTTTTAAAGGTTCACATAATTGCCATATAGAAGAGTGGAAATTAAAAAAAACATCAGCATCATGAGGTATTTTTACAGAGGTAAAAAGAAATCCTTGCATTCAGCAATACTCACTTCTCATTGATTTTGACACCAATTGTCTGTAAACCAATATTCCTGGTACACGCATCACGACCAATGGCTATCAAAACCTAAAAAAACCCCAAAATTAAATGCAATAACTTTATGCAAGAGAAGTATAACATAAGATTTCCCTTGGTCTTTTAGTAAAAAACTGAAGAATATTAATAAAATTACTTCCGAATAGTTTTTTCCAAAATTTGAAAGAATCACCAACAACTCAGTTTCTTCCATGTACAACTTGTTTCAGAGAGGCAACAAACAGAAAAGCCAAAACAACACTGTTTATATGAACTAAATTCCAGGCACATAAAATTTCACCTATTTTGCTGACAGGGTTCAACTAAAGAGAAATACTGAATTTTCACTTTTTTTTTGGCCAGTAATTTACATGAACAACATTTTAAGGAGGAGCTCCCTTCAAGTTGTTCAAGAAGAAGTATTTTAATATTCTTCATGTGCATCTGTAGCCATTTATTTCAAATCCAGAAATGCTTACAGTGTTGTATTCTTCTTCAAGGATTTCCGGTCCCTCAGTAGACTTTGCTGTCACTTTCAGTCTTCCTGGCATTCCTTGCTCCAGCTGCTCAACCTGTGCAAATTTTTGTAAGCTTAGAATGATCTGAAGCAGCAGAGCTCACTTACATTGTCATTCAAGCCTTGACCTACTAATCTATCATTCAGCAGTAAAAAAAGTTCAATCTCATAAAACATTTATTTCTGCACAGAGCCAAAGCCTTCCCAGACAACACCTGCATTTTATGTGTGCTGCTTAAAGTAATGTTGTGTTAAGAGAAGAAAGCTGAAAGATGCACTTGCCTGGACAGGAACAAACTTCCTGATGAACTTCACGCCGTGTGTTTCCATGTAGGCACCGACCTTTTCTGCCATTTCTTGGTCAAAGCCGCGCAGAAGAATGGAACGCACCATCACCGTGACATCCAGACCCAGGCCAGCCAGGAACCCTGCACACTCCAGAGCCACGTAGGAAGCACCCACAACCAGAGTCTTGCCAGGGCAGTAAGGCAGGGAGAAGAGGTCATCACTGAAAGGAGAAGAAGTGTAAGTTACAAAATTCTTCCAACACAAGCTTGTTTGTCTTGGCAAACACCAGAGCGGACAAAGTTTAGTCTTTTGTGCCTTTTCATCTCACCTTGTAATGCAGAATTCCTTATCTCCAGGGATACCCAGGTATCTTGGCCTTTCTCCTGTTGCCAGGACAAATGTCTCTGCTGTGTGATAGGTTACTTGTCCTTTTCTGTTAGTTGCCTGTTGATGAAGACACAGTTAAGACAGACATTTTCATATGCTTTAACATAAAAATTATGTAATCCTTCCCTTAATTATTGTAGATATATTTAAAAATCAAGAATAAGCAGTTTGAAACAAGAACTAATGCATTTAGAGATGTCATGCAGGTCACTGAAGAACAAAAGGTTTAAACAACAGACTATCAGGCTTTTCTCCTGTTAGAGCTCTTACTCTTTGAATCCTGCCCATTTTAACTATTAATTTATATTGGATTACTCATAACAACTTGACTTCTGAGTTATAAAAAGCCACAACAAATTAAGACAGCCCCTTATCCCCCCCAATAAAAGGCCAACACAATGCTAGGGACAGCGTAACATGAATTAGTTCTTAGGCTAATGTAAAAATAATAAAACTATAATAATAAAAAAAGGTAATTAGTTACATGATTTCAGTTCAGAGGGCCTACGACCTAACCTTGAGTCAATTCTAACTGATGTGACCTCTAGAGACCCTTGGTCTTTGGAAATTTCATCTTGCCAATGCATCTCTCCCAAAATCTGACCTTCATTCCTGCTCTTTATTAATTTTCCAACAGAGATGAAGGGAAACTTTCTCCCCATCAAGTCAGCAGGTAATTCAGGTTGGAAGGGATCTCAGGAGGTCATCTAATCCAGCCTCCTGCTAAGAAGGCGCTCTGTTGTACTTCATTGATTAGGGACACTTAAGTGGATGCCCTGCATGCCTGGACATGAACAGGTAGTACACGAGGTAAATTGAATTTACTACTATCTTTCAGTGCCAGGCTCTTGGTTTAAAACACAAGTAACTCAGCCTTGATATTGAAAACAATTACACCCACTGAATGCAACACTTGCCTTCAATGTGCACTTCTAGGTGAACCTTGTTTCAGTATGATCACTTACAGCAAGATTGCCAGAACAAGCTTTGTCTTGCAAAATTGGCAAAATTAATTTGTATGCTGATACAGCACAAGGTTCTAGCAGCGCTCTTACACAAGTGCTTAATCTAAATTTAATTTCAATAGTTTTTATGCTTTAGTATGAAGATTTTCCAAGTTGCAAAATCACACAGCTAGAGTTTCCTTTCTTTCCTCCCCCTCCTCATTCAGGCTGCTGAAGTCAGTAATGAAGGTAGAAACTGAGACCATCTTCCTCTATTCTTACAAGACACAGGTTTACACATATCCACATCACCCTTACATAGCTGGGTTTGCTAACACTGTGGCAGGTACTAAAGTACAATAATTATTTTAATCAGTAACTTCACAAATGAGTTTTTAACTTCAGTAGACCTAACTTGGCAAGGTTAAGATGAAGCCTTTTTGGATTTGAACTGAAGGCAGCTCTAGAACATGAGTTTTCCCTCCCAACTAAGTATTTTACATGCAGAGCATACCTTAATTTTGTGTGGTTCCACGAATTCTCCGTAAGAATTGAGGTATGTCACAGACTTCTCTCTCAAGGACACTCGATAGCCCCAGTTTAAAGAACCAATGTAGTTCTGAATTGCTTCTACCATGACCTCCCAGTTGTGTTTAACTGAAACAAGACACTAATTTCAAATTTAAGGAAATAAAAGTGCAATGTACCCCTTAAGAAAAACTTAACTTATTCATTATACATCATGCTAAGAAAACATCATTATCAAGTAATGAGGATACATATTAAGGTTTTGTTCTACTATATTAATATTTATGTGACTTGTTATATCTGAACTAAGCCCATTCCAGAAGTTCTATGATTTATTTCACTTAATACAGGGAACAAAACACAATTAACTTTAAACCCCAAGGGTTTCTATGACTAAAGGAGGAGTAAACCTTCTGATTCACCTAAGAAAAGTACTGAACTCTGCCTCTAATTTATTAAGTCCAAAGTACAAGAACAGTATTGAGCTCAACATCTCATCTGCACAGTCTTGGTCTTCCCTCTGTGTTCTTACCAACCTTGTTCTTCATACTGCCACCCATACTTCCTTGAATCTTGGAGTGCCTGACCCAGAAGTGCTGCTTGATGCATTAGCTTCTTAGGAATGCAACCTACATTTACACACGTGCCACCAAGTCCTAAGATAGAAAGAACCACATTATTGCTTCCATGAACAGAATTTATGCTTTCTCTATCACAAACTTTGTATAATCACTCATACTACTCAGGGAGGCTCACTATAGTCACACCAGTAACAGAAATTTCTGTTGCAAGGGACATTTTAAAATACAATGAACACATTAAGCTTGTATTCAGTTTAAGAGGTTATTAGTCTCATGACCCAAGTCAGGCACAGCATGTCAAACACAGACCTGGGGTTACTTACTCCACAAGGCTTCAGATTTTAGTCAGGTTGTCAAGTAAGCAAGGCAAAAAGCCCAGAGTTCCCACAATTTAGTATCATTTATTATGTGGAATTTGAAATATACCTATGTCTGAAATACTACACACAAGAGCACATTCATTCCTCAACTCAACAGAAGTTTCACTGAAGTTCCTTACTCATTCTCAGCTGACAGTATCACTAATGAGGTCAGCCAGCAGCTGTCCTTAATTAGGGAGAGGTGAGACATACACAGCCATGGAGTCACTGTTCTAAAGGGTGCCTATCAGCTGTCTACAAGAATAGAACTGGATGAACTAAAAGGCAGAATAACCCCACAAACATTAGAATGTGAACATGCACACACACACTCCACCCAGACATGGCTTGAAAGTGATCAAAGCTAGAAAAACTTTTGACAAAGAACAGAGTTGGCAATGTCCAAAACAGAAATAACCATCTACAAAAGCAGCAAGCATGCCAGGAAACCAACTCTTTTGTTATCTGTGTACCACAATTACAGGAATTTGGCCTCAATTCATAAGAACACAAATCCATAACATGTAACATCTCAGTATGTATCACTGGTACCCAAACATAATCAAATACAAGATAAAAAATCTTACCCCATGAGGTTCCAAGAGGTGTTGGAACAACATAATCTAATACCATTACTTTCTTTCCCAAGGCAGCAGCTTCCTATAAAAGATGGAGAATATCAGTCAGCATTACTGAACCAAGCAAGCCTGTCCTCTTATTCATGGTCATGATACACTTAGCACTAATAGAAGGTTTCTTTACTGCCTTCACTACTTAGTCATTATCATATACAGCTCTTCTATCTCCTTCCCTAGACATAAATTGAAATCTCTCAAGAACTGACTTTCTTCCAAACTTTGAATGGCTGCTTGCTTGTTCAATGCTGCATCCAGATTATCCTACACTGTCAAAAGCCATGATCTGAAAATGCTATGAGATGGGCTCAGCAGCCTGTGATTCTTTTCTACCTCACCTAAAGAATATTTATGCTGCTAGCTCTCCTTTACTTTCAGAAGGACAGAACTGACTTGGCATGCTCATGGACAGAAAAGAAGGTGACAAACTGGAGACATTTCAATGGAGCACCACCACGATGTTCAGGGGGCTGGAGCACACTCCCTATGGGAAGGCCACGGGAATTTGACATATTTAACCTAGAGAACAACTGAATTTGGAGGGGAACCAAGAGCAACTTTCCAGTAATTATGGGAAGTACATTAGGATGACTGTGTTAGGCTCTTCACAGTGGCCAAGTAGCAAAGGGACAAAAACCAGTGCCTGTAAGTTGAAACAAGAGACTCAGACTGGATATAAGGAACTTTCACACCATGAGGACAATCAAACAGCTTTCCTAGAAAGGCTGTGCTATCTCCATCCCTGGCTTATTTCAAGAGCCAAATGAATGAGTTCCTGCATAATCCTGTGTAACCTCACAGTTGACCTTGCTTGGAGCAAGGAGCTTACATTAGATATTTTTCTAATGTCCACTCCAACCTGAATAAGCCTATTTCTCTATCCAAGGAACTACCAGGTACACATGCTTGTTTGATTTTTCAAACACTTCAATCAAATCTTCAGGTGCTTCCAATCTGTTTAAGAACTCCTGCACAACAACTGCAATCCTGGCTCAAACTAGGTTTAGCTGGCTGTCTTGTATTTTGTGAATATCACTCTGAATAATTTGGCAATTAGCAACAAGTCTACAACTGATGTCCCAGAAGGTACTCTGAGGAAAGATCTGAACGTTCTGAAAATACACAATTGGTCAACTGAAGAATTCCTCTGTCAGCTTCTCCTGCCTGTTTTGTATTTTCTAATGAAGGTTGCATGTTTGGCCGTATTGTTCAGCAATTGTCAAGGCTGTCAAGAATAGCCTCACCCTGCCCAAAACATAAACTGACAGTTTAGGATACCTGGCTGAGAGATGGGAGTGTCTGTCCAAATCCCTCAGGTACCAGAGGAAACTGAATCCAGACCTTAGGTCTTGAGGCACTCTAAACAACAGCTAATTGTGTAAGGGCTACACAATCTGAGTTACCCTTTCTGAGAAAGCAGCTAAAAGTAAACTAAAGAGTGATGCAGCTCCTTGAAAGGAACTGTTGGAAGCACTTAATTTTAGATGACTGAATCCTAAACTGTCAAAAGGCTTCAAGAGCAGCCCTTAAGTTTTCTAGATTACCGTTTGGAAGTACCTGTGTATTACACATGCAGAAGAGATAGTTAAAAAACATTTGGTTCTGGCCTTAGCCAGAAAACTAAAACTTATCATTAGGATCAAGACCTGAACAGAAATTGGCTAGAAGCTGGTCCCTTAAACCATTATCTCCTGACTGGACACATTACTAGACCACTACTGGTCCATTAATTAACAAGTTGAACAGTAATACTCATCAAAATACAGTGTTTTATACCAACAAAATTAATAGAGAGATTAACTTTTGAAGAAGTTTTACATACCACCTGTTCTTTAATGCCATTTTCACATCATACCTTAGAACATGCAAGTCCACCTGAGCCACCACCAATAATAATGAGATCATATTCATAGGGTTCTGTAATTTGGTTATCCCCAAGGAGCTTCTGCAGTGATCCATCCTGATAAGCCTGGGAGAGAAAAAGAAAAAAACACATGTTTGTGAGCAAACAACTGATAGCATTGCCTCCTCTGACCTACATCACGCAGTCTACTGTGTCACACAAAATTTAACTATGATCAAACAGCTAATTTACTCATTCTTGTCTACTTACAGTTGATTCTTAAAGCCAAGTTACCTGATACGTTGCATCACAACCACCAATGTGAGTTCCATTCACAAATACATTAGGCACTGTCCTCTGATTAGTCAGCTCTGCCAATACTTGCTGAATACTGGCTCCATCATCTAAGAATCAAAGATATGTGCACATTATAAACAGATTTCAGGAAGAGAGCTTTTAGAAAAACCTGAAGTAATAAAGGTTTGAACTGTGATATACTGTAGGCCTGCCAGGACAACAATTTTATTATAACCATTCCATTTGCAGGTTTCCTGTACATAAGCAAGTCTTCAGAAACTACTTCTCAAAGGAGCAGGCTTGAATACAGAAATTAAATTGATATTTCAAGCCACAATTCTACAGAATGGAGTAATGCTGAAGCAGTAAGAGTTTAGTTCTTGTTCAGAGATTTTTCTCTGTCTCTGGCAGTGTCACATTTGGTACTACACAAAAATTCTTTTCCAGGTATCACAGAAGATCACACATCTTTTCCTTCATGAGAACTCTTATTTTGGAGTATGTTCTGTGCAGACACATAATTTTGCCCAGCAGCTTTGTATTATGAGACAATGGGTAAGGGAAGTATGAACACGCTTTTTTACTTACCCTAAAGCTACCTTCCTACTTTTTCTACCCACCACACTGTCAGAAACTTTCTAGTTTTAAAATTATCATTGCTTGACCTGACCTGTCATCTGAATCATCAGCACCTACACACAGGCTCAATTTGGATCTCTCAGTACTCAATGTGGGAACGGGAATTTACAGTAATCGCTTTGACTAAAATCTTTTTATTCCAAGATTGTACCTATTTAGCAGCAGTAATCGGAGCAACTGCAAGGGAAATACATTCTTAATTAGAAGTAATTCCAGGAAAAAAAAGGCTGTGCATTGTACTTTATATATCTTGGGTTATAATTAATTCACAGTACGACAATTTGAATAAGAAGTAAAAGTAACTATGAAGAGATGAATAAATAGCTACATTTCTCCCAAAGATTACTTAGGAAAAAAAAAGAAAAAACCAAACACAACCAACAAAAAAAACTTCAAAAAGCCATTAGAACTTTAAAAAAACATTGGAAACTTAAGTTTTGTACATGAAAAAAATTAATAGACACTCAACAGCTTACTAAAAATGCATTTTAGAGCTTACCAAGAACCATGTAAGAAACTATTTGTTCCTAAAACCACATTAAAAGCTACATCCATTATGTCCATATACACATAAGGCACTGCACATATCCTAAAACTAAAGCAGCTTGGACTTTAAGAAAAAAAACAACTTGAAACTAGCAGCAGCCAAGTTACTGGAATTTACCCTTCCTTCCAGTGACTCAGCACCTTTCCCAGAGAAGGTCACCCATATACCAAGTCAAACATTAACAATTCATCTGAAGCAACAAGAGAACCAGGAGTAGGAAAAAAATCACTGGCTTTTTCCTCAGAAGTAATAGCTCCTTGGAGAGAAATCAGATCCCACATTCTCTATCACCTGATGAATTTTACAGAGTCAAAGCCTTCAGTTACATTAAAAACACATCCTGTATAAAATCCACATTGAAGTCTAATGGCTTTTATTTTTGCGTATATTAAAATGTTTTGCTTGTTTCACATATCCCCCAATTAGTTCAAGACAGTTTAAGTAATCACGCAGAGTCACTCATTCTTAGTTACATTAAACAGCAGCAGGTGATACATTTTTTTTTCTCCTACTCACCAGTTACATCCAGTTCCAGAGCATAGTACTCCACACGCATGGAGCGGAAGAGTTCCTTCACCTGCAACAGGAACAGACACCATGGCAGTGTAAGGGTTTCCCAGCTCAGGGCAAAGCTTCACTGCTGGGCACACACAGGTAACTTCTAAGGCTCAGTTACTGTGCTCTGGGGCACAGGCTCTACACAGCTTTGGTGGTTTGGCACTTCTATGTTTTGCATGTTCCTCACTTAAAGCCACAGCATCTGCCCTTCCAATACAAGTCCAATTAACTTAAGGAAAGGTTTCTAGATACAATTTGCTTAGCAGCTGACTTCACACCTGACATACCAAAAGCCATGGAAGTGACTGTCACATAAAAAAAACAAAGAAGAGACATAAAACAGCATCAAGATTCCTTGTCAATATTAAGGGAAAAAAAAAAAAAAAGAACGGAATAAAGGGAGTAGAGGATAATATGCAAAACAAAACACTGTCAAGAAAAGGAAAAAAATAAAGAAAAAGACATTATAAAAAGCTGCAGAAGGAAGTAACACTTTCCAAATGTACTCAGCTGAGTGTTTTTCTAACCTCAGTTCTGGATGGACAGAGTGTACTATTACCTGATTCAAATCAGGCAGCCTTTTAGAAATGAGATTTTTACAGTAACATTTTTTATTAAACTTGCATGTGAAAACAGCTCTAGCAAGAATCATGGAATGCCTGTGGGATGGACCCACTTTCCAGCACAGAGTCCGAACATTTTTCAACTAGCTTTCTGATGAACCTCAAATTTATTGACAGAGCTTCACTGAGTCACATCTAGTAAGTTTAAAGATGTCTAAGACAAGGAATAAAATAGTTTTAATATTGCTGTGATTCACACTGCTACTATGCTGAATACTGAGTATTACAGTGTTTTCTGATAAAGTTTCAACTTTATGCAAACAAACAGGAAGATTTTGTATTCTATACCAACTACAAATTAAGTTTCTTACCATATCATATACCAATCATAACATACAAAAAAAAGCTTTGCCTCTGTAATTGATTATATTGGTTCTACAGTTACAGAATAACAGAAGTTCTAAGGGACCTTTTCAGTCCATCTGCATGAACTCCCTGCTCAGAGCAGAGCCAAATGTGAAGGCTGATGACACTGCTCAAGCACTGTCCTCTCACTCGGAACATCCACAAGCACAGAGACACCAGAACTTCCCTGGGCTGGCTCAATGTTTGACCATCCTCACAGTAAAGAGCTTTCATTTTATCCCATTGGAGTGTCTGTGATTGCAACTTCTGTTTGTTGGTTCTTCTTTCCCTCTGCAACTCAAAGAACAGTCTGGCTGTCTTCCCACTTGTCAGCTGAAGGTAGCAACTAAAACCCCCTGCTCAGCCTTATCAAGGTTCAACAAACTGAGCTCCTCCTTCACACATTCAGTGTGTGTGATATTCCAGTCCTCCAACCATCTGGATGACCCTTGAAAATTTTTGTCCTAAGCTCACCACTATGTTCAAGTTTGCTTCCTGGAATGGTTATGGCTACAGGCAGAAGGAAAGGGAAACAGCAGTGGAACTGCTCCAGACCTCCTGCTTTGTATCTGCTGTTACAAATCCCAAGCTAAATGGCATGCAAGATCTAAAAAGAAAAACTTAGTGTTTGCTACTAGGAAGTGTTAAGGATGCAAAGGCAAGTCACAAAATTAGCTGCTGGTTCAGTTTGCAGCAAAGCAGCAGAGTAACAGGCAAGTGTTCATTAGTTTTTGTTTTCTTCTTTAAAAAACTCTGCCAAAATATTTCAACAGCAGCTGACAGGAGGGAGGACAGGACAAAAAAATACTAAACCAAGAAAGATTACACTCAAGAAAGGACAGATTTAAGGCATTTAGCCCACCTTTATTCTCTACTGAAGATACTGAGTAGAGCGGAAAAAAAAGTCAGACAAATGTCAGCATCCTAATTAGAAGTAACTATTGCACTTTACACTTATGAACAAATCAAACTTGTGTTGTGCTAATGAAACTGAAAGAAGGATCATAGCAAGCACGTGAGCAGTTACAAAATCTTCAATGCAGGCAAGAGATAATAGATTACTTCAGTTTGGAGAAGGAAATGATTAGGAGGAGTAGAAAGATAACACACTAATCATGAGTAATATCTAGATAAGCTGAACAGGAAATGATTTCTCAGAAATACTCACTGGAGCACTCAGCAACAACTACATTTACCAGAAAACAATTTTGAAATGCAAAGGAGGTAAACCTGCCTAGGAAACACAACCAGAGAACTTACTGCCATCCAGCACCGTAAAAATCAAAATTAAAATAAGATCAATGGAGGAGTTAGACCAACTAATGAAAAAGAAGATCCACTGAAAACTTTGAACTCAATAAAACTAATATAAACTCAGGTCAAGAAATTCCTGTGTCACACACACAGCACTAGAAACTTCAGCAGCACGCTGGGAAACTTTCTTCCTTATAGCCCAAAGCCAAAACTACAATTTCTCCAAATGTCTGGGACGGGATACAAGGTTGCAGGGTCACTGATACAACCATTTACTTCCCTTCTGACCAATGCAATGGCCTCAGTTACCTATGAAACCCTTTCAGTTTTCACAAGAAGAGATAGACTAGAAACACTTCCAAATATTATTAAACAACAGATACTTCCCCTGAAACCAAGAAATTGGTCTAATTTTAGAAAATCCTTCCCAGAGATGCCTTCTGTCATTAGGGTAGCTAAGCAGGTTTGAAATAAGCTTCATACCATAAAATGATAATGGGATGTCCTAGGTTGCTTTTTCAAGTATCAGCTAACACGCCATAATAGCTGTAGTTGTATTGGCCAGAACCCCCTGAGGATAGAGGACAGAGAATGTAATCTGTAATAGCATAAAATATAACTAAAATAACCAGGAACTCCTATGCAATCACAGCTTTTGCTCTTAAGATTTCAACAGTGTTCAGCCTTGCCATTTTTTCATGCTAAAAAATTATGTTTTCTTTATGCCTTTCTATCTAACATACTATCTTTTCTGGATGCTAAGAAATTGAAGAAACAGCCAAGTCATGACAAGGAAGTAATTCCATCACCACCCCCTCTCCACCACTGCCCTGTTGAAGCAGTTGAACAACAAATTACATTAGCAGAAGAACAACAGCACAATTGCCAAGTCATGCTATTAGATAACCTGAACACAATCACCTACTTAATTCACTTAGGGAATTTATTTGCAGACCTGTTTCTGAAGAATAGTGCAATTTTAATTTTCTTCTAGCATGGCTACCTCCACTTGAAATAAAGAATTCTTTCCACCCCCATATTAGGTCCTTTCAGAGCATGAGCACTAAACATCTGTAGTTTTTCCATTAATCCTACCGAAAGCACATAGCTAACAAACATCCACAGTAAAAGACAACACAATGCACACTATTCATATCTGTCTAAGAACTCAGAACTATGTGATTACAGGCTAAGTATCCAAGCTGTAGCTACTCTTCCAAATTATATCCACTTCATTAATTCTATAGACTTGATCAGCTAGCAAGAATCCTGCCTTACCCATTGTTCTCCCATTCCTTTCACTAATTTCTAAGTCTTTGGTAGGACGGATTGTTACTACCCTTAGTGTCAGAGATATTCCTCTGTTTTATCACTTAATATGCCATGTGAGGCTTCCTTCTTCCATAAACTTTCTCCTTCTAATTGTCTGTCTGCAATCAGCCCTTCTTCAGATTTTCTTTGTTATACTGACTTTCTGTTCTGTTCCAAACAGGAAAATAAGCCAAGGAAATCTGCCTACCAGGGCAGTCAGCTGTTCTTCCCCCAGCCCTACTCATGACCTGTTCCTTCACAAGAATTCATGCAGGGTTTTTTAACTTCCCCTCCTAGAAAGGGCCATGAGAGAGGGCCCTCCTACCCCCTGTATTCATTCTTCCCCTTCTCCAGATAATAAGGGTAATACTCCTCATATCTGATTGCATCCCTGAAGCAAGCAATCTGCCTAATGGAGAAGCTATGAACAAATGCAGGAAAGAACAATCTGGAATTTAATTACTGGACTACAATCAAGTCTTTTCTCCGCTCAAGCTTCTTGTCTTAGTCTAGAGCCTCTGCAACACGATAAACAGATGAAGGAAAAAGGCACAAGGTTTGAAAAGTTACCATACCATCGTGTGATCTCAAACCCACTGAGCTGAATGCCATGAGCATTAACAATCACTAAAAGCACAAAGGGCAATAGTGACAGGCACAACTAAGTATTTATCGATGGGCAACTCTGAAGTCCTCAAGAAATTATTTCTCCTCAGCAGAAGATAACACAGTGTCAACTGGACTAAACTGGAGCAAGACTCCATTTACTGAAACTTCCAGTAAGTTGTTAAAAAAGATTTGAGCTATGTACTATAGTCTGCTATCTGCCAAAATGTTCTTAACAGAAAGCATTGGTTTAGCCAATCTCTCCAAACAGAAGTTTCTTTCTCAAACCCTCAATTAAGTTGCAAGTGAGATAGAATACATTCAGTTAAGTTTTCTGCAAGGAGGTCATAATACCTCTTCCCTCCCCAGAGTTCCCAGGACTAAACCTAACCTAGAAGTGGGAGTGAGGCTTCAGAGTATTTTCCTGTTATCAGTTCTATTGAGAAACACCAGGATTTGATCCAACAGTTTCAATTACGTTCTCCCACCATGGCCATATCAAATATGGTAGTATGAGGTTTAAATAAAATTTCATAACATACTTTTTGTAAACATACAAGAAACCCAAGGCCTAAAAACCCTCAGATCCTGTGTGGACTATGACCACTGTGTTGGTATCATAAAATTCTAATGAGTTTTTTTAACGACTTTGGCTTACTCGTTTTAGCCACCCTGTGACATTGATGCACAGTAAGGGCTAAAAAGATATTTTTCTCTAAGCACCACAATTAACCAAGAGTGCTTTTCTCTTCTTTTGAACACACACTGCGACCAGGATTTAGAACTTCCACACTTGTTATAGAGTCAACCTTCCTCAAATTTAGAAAGAGCAGGAAACTTAACTTATCCCTCCCCTTCAGAGCAGCTTTGTCCAAGCTGAACACCAATGTGGTACCCAAATTCCCAGCGCCGATGGAACACGGCCAGCACCCTGAGCTTCGAGCAGCTGGGGAGCTGAGGAAGAGGGACACTGTGCGGAACTGCCCACACACCCATCTCCCAGCGTGACAAAGGGAAAGAACTACCACGAAGGCCACGGATCCTCGCCTGTTTTCAAGCCTGGTAATTGGTTTTCCAGGGCTGGCACGTGGTGCTGGAGCGGGATGGATACAGCGCCACTTCTGCACGCTTCAAACCCCGCAGGTGCCGCCGCCGGCAGCAGCCGCCGCATCCCCACACCGCCTTCCCTCAGCCCGGGCCGAGCGGGTGCCCCCGGGCCACAGGTCTGCCCATGTATCCCCCGAGGGGAGGGCCCGCGGCGGGGACCGCGCCGAGCGGGCTCCCACAGCCGCCGCCTCACCTTGTTGCAGTAGGGGCAGTAGCTCTTGCTGAAGATCATGACGCGGTGGGAGGCGATGAGGGTCCGCACGCGGAGCTTCAGCCCGTCCCAGTCCGGGAGCCGGGTCTGTCCCGGCGGCGGCGCCATGGCGGGGCCGGTGCCTTCCCCGCGGCGGCCGCGCTGACCCTCGGCCGTGCCCGCCCCTTCCGCACCGGGCTGCGTGACGAGCCCGGCCGACCTATTCGGAGGCAGCGGGGGGAGGACAACATGCCACGGACGGCTCTCCGCCCTGCATTTCAGCAACGAGCACTATGAATCGTTGTAAAATAATAAAAAATGTCTTTTATGCCACAGGAGAAAGCGCCACTATTTGCCTAAAGGCTACGTAGAGAAGGACAAACTTGCCTTATCTAAGCCTCTCTCCCCTCTGCGAGGGGGCGTGAAGTGAGCCAACAGGAGGTCGGTGAGAGCGCGCGTGAGCGGCGGGAGGGCGGTGCCGGGCGGGGCGCGGGGCCGTGCCGGGCGGTGCCGCCTCAGTGCCCGCCCGGCCGGGGCTGGAGGGCGGATAGTGCTGGGCAGGGCACGCGGAGAGGTGGATAGTACGGGAGTTGCTCTTTGCCCCGTCACGGACCGCCCGCTCCCGAGCCGGCGGCGATTGTCCCGGCCTGGAGCGATCGGCCCGTGTCCCGTGGCGGCCGGGTTTGACCTGCCTCGGTGCCCTCTGAGGGGAACGCTGCTTCCCTCATCTGCCTCCACCTGCCCCTTGCGTCTCCTGCGCAGGGAGGAGGACGGGTACAGGTGGAGCGTCTCCTATACTAAAATGGATTATTAGCCAAGAGAGCAGAAAAAGTTTCATTTTCTTACACATTCCGGGGTGAAAGGAAGGGCGTGCTGAAGCATCTGGTACTGCTTATTGCATACGTCTCTGATGAGATGGACTACCACGAGCCCTAGTACTTGCCAGGGCTGAAGGGTGGACGGGGCCGTTGTCCACGGGAAGAGCCCGTGTGAGGGCGGGGAGCGGCAGCAGCCCCGCCTGGGTACTGCCCTGCGGCCGAGGGCTTTGGCTGGGCTCTGGGCGCTGGCCGTGCCGTGCCAAGGCCCCCAGAGCTCGGTCACCTCCCCGCAGAGCGACCCGGCCTCTGCCGACTGCAGCAACAGCTTGCTGTGAGCCAGCGTAAGGGGTTCTCCTGGTTTAACATCTAAGAACTTGGCTAAATCAAACCCTGCGCGCTTCTGAGTGACAGGGGTTATTTTCTGTAGGTGAGGAAAGCACGGAGTGATTTCATAAGATTCAATAGGGAGTTTTTAACAGCGTAAGTAATGAAGTCCATTGTTCCCTCCCACACCTGCCACAGACCAGTCCTACTGCTATTTACTAATGCTAAAAATAACCACATGTAATAGCTGTAATGTCACTAGTGATGAAAATGGGCCTGGTGGGAGACAACTGAATTAACTTGCTTAATTCCTTTTTGGATCACGTGAACCTATGTTGTTCACTGCCCAGTGAGCTTGACAAAATGTATATTGCATTTATTTTAATGTTGGCAGTGAAAGAGTTCTAGACTAAGACTTTCTACATTCCCCACAGAGAAAAACAAATCTAAGTTTTACAGCCTTTTATTTCAGTATCAGCATGTTGGAAAGTGGATACAGTACCTGCAGCTACTGAGGTTTGACATAGCATGCACGGTCCAGAACCACCCACTGTACTTTGTTCATAGTCCAAACAAAACTGCTTGTTTGGTTCCTAGCTTTGGTTAATTGTTCTCTCTCCTCCTCAGACTCCTTTTACCTTGTGAGAAACAGTGCTGCCTGTACTATTGTTACAGGAATTAATATCCCAAGCTCAAAGTTTTGTGCCACTGTCTGATGGCTGGTAGGTTTTCATATTAAACTTGGTATGTTTTCTCCAATATAAATATCCATCAGCTCCAGAAAGGTCAGAGAAAGGAAGAAATATTCAAAAGATCTTTTTCTGTTGGCATGCTCAACACTGATGGCCATGTGCCAAGTCCCATGAGGAATAAATGTCCAAAGCAAATTAAGTCACTTGAGGGTTTATTTTCCACACTGTGCGCTCTGCTGTTGGTTGTTATTACCACTGTTGCCTTAGAGCAACAATGGCTAATGGTTTTAAACTAAAGGAGGATAGATTCAGATTAGATATAAGGAAGAAATTTTTTCAGTGAGGGTGGTGAAACATTAGACCAGGTTTCCCAGAGAAGTGGTAGATGCCCCATCCATGAAAACATTCCAGCCCAGGTTGTATGGGCCTCTGATCAACCTGACCCTGTTAAAGATGTCCCTGCTCATTATAGGGGGTTGGACTAGATGATCTTTAAAGGTACCTTCCAACCTAAACCATTCTGTAATTATCTGAGTCTGTGGAGAATGAATGAGGGGGACAATGTCAACATGCAGCAAAAAGGGGCGGTCAGGAAGGGCTGTGATGGCAGTGTTTTGCTTAGCTTTGCTTTCAGTCACTGTAGGTGGCTGACAGAAAAGAAAAGGTTTGAACTCTGAAGAAAAAGAGAGAAATGATTGCTGAGTTCTAGAGATGAAGGGACTGCCACATTAGTGTCCTGTGTACCCCAATAATGGCTCTGATTATCATTAACAGACAAAGCCCTGAATCTATCATCTGTTCTGAGAGGTTTTTTTTCCCAGATACCAGATCATACTCAGCTCTCAGGATCTTACTCTTTAGGTGTTCTAGGAAGAGATATAAGAAGTTCTACAGCTTTTTGAGCAACCGTTCCACTCACTAAGCGATTATGTCAAAATATTTGAGACAGCAGAAGTGTAACATTTATAAATGAAGTGGTTTGCAAGAAGAGATTTTGAAGAAGGGGCAAGTGGCTTGTGGAAAGGATCAGGAAATTGTTTTAAGGATAGGAATGTGAGAGACTTGTTTAATAAAGGTTTAAACATGCTTGCTTGAACTGTGGCTCCCTGCAGGCCAGTCAGCAGCTGTACAAAGTGCTTACAGGATGATGGTAAGCTTCCCCACCTTCCACATGAAAGGCCTTGGTCTGCTTTTTGAAATATAAACTGTCTCATTAAGACAGTTCTCTCCTAGGCATTACTCAGCTTAGTGTGAGGATTAGTAATAAACCAACCTCATAAAATAATTCTTAATAATGTGGCATTGTGTGCTATGGGAAGGCATTGAGGTAGAAACTGGTAGGGGAGGTTTATGAATAGAATAGAATAGAATAGAATAGAATAGAATAGAATAGAATAGAATAGAATAGAATAGAATATGCATAATTTCCTCAGCTCTTGCACAGGACTAGAGGGCTCTTGGTGTTATAAAGGTCTGATCTCATATTTGAAAGAGTAAAGCTACACACCATTCTGAAAAACATCGAGTAAGACAATCTCTGCCATAAAAGAAATGCTCCAAAAGACAAGTCCATGCAGACAGCAGATGCTGGAAGCACTTATAAATGAAGTTGTTTGCAAAAAGGTATTTGGAGGAAAGAGCAAATGCCTCGTAGAAAAGAGCCAGGAAGTGTGTTAAACATAACTGTGAAAATCTTTAGTCATTCTTTCTTCTAAAACCAAATTAATTTGTCACTTGGGCTTGCTCCCATTCCTCGTGTGCAGTCAGATAGCCATGAGCTTTGATGCTGCTGAAGGCAGTCAATTTGACAGTGAAGAATAATCAGAGATCCCTCCAGCCATATCCCTTTGTTCCCTGACACAGCTTCATGTCATAGGACAGGAAAAGAAAGAGCATGACTTATCTCCATCTTTATATTCCATTCAGAATCTGTCTATGGAATAGTATTCTCTAAGGCTGCTCCCTCCCTCTTTTATATATCCAGAATGCATAACACAGATAACAAAGATAAGAAAGAGTAGAGAATGTACCTTAAAGACCAAGAAGGTGAAAAAGGCCTAAACTATGGCCTCAGTCTTTCTCACATTATTCCAGTGCCTTCACTGGTCCTCTGGGAACTTAGCCTATCTGCATCAGGAGAGGAGTAAGGATGCTGCATTTTAGAACTGAATCTCCTCTTTTGTAGCAGGAGCTCCAGATCCCCCCAAAGCCATAAGTATCTAATGGTTAGAAGGAAGAAAAGATATGCTGGTTATTTATTCAGAAAAAAATAACAAGTGTCTCTCATTGGATTACTGTAGAAATTGGTCATAAGCCAGGAGACAGCCAAAGTCCTTAGCCAGGAGCATGGCTACGCCCTTTGTCAACACCAACAATGGAGAGTCAGTGGAGCCTGAGCCACACTGGAGGCTGCTGACAACCTGATTTGTTTGCCAGCCTTTTGGGTGACATGTGAATGGCCTGCAGCTCAGACTTTATGGATTAGTGTTCATGGCAAATGATATCAAAAGTCTTCTGGCACATTCAGAAGTTCTGGCACCATTAAGTACATCAAGTCAGCTCGTTGGAGTGCTGATGGTGGACATAATCCAGAATGTGTAATAACCCTGGGCTCCAGGCTGAGATAAGGAGAGTCAGTAGCAGCACTCTCCAGGAAGGGCCAGGGAGAGCAACTTCTGTTAGCAGTGGCACAACTAAAATATAGTAGGCATACACAGCAGAGGGCAATCACATTTTTGTTGTTGTAAAAATTAAACATCCCACTCAGAAAAGCTTGTCTGAACAGTGGTGGAGTGTTGGAATGAGGTCTGGATGTTAGCAGCTAGTGAGAAGTCAATGGGGGGAGCTCAAGACCCACCAGGAACAGTTTTTCTTCAAGATCTTGAATAAATAGTGAGAAGCCGTTGTGCTCCTTTTTAAAAGGCATCAGAAACAAGGCAGTTAAAAGGAAATAATCAAAGTGGTAGAGTTAGGACCTGCATCTGCTAATGATGTACACATGTAATTTTTCCATGCAAAACTCATGCTTGTGAAGTTGTAAAAGACAGAGTGGGTGCTTCAAATTCACTTTCCTGGTTTTGCAAACCATCTGCTAGTTTGTGCCTGCAAGTGAGACATGACTAGGTGTCTGCTTTTCTGCAAGCGTAATGTTGGTAGTCCTCTGTTTCAAAATTTGGCTCTGATGGTCTGCTGAATGTGTCTCATCTAATCTTACCTGTCATACTTTCAGTCTAAAATGTATGGTTCATGTCCCTTGAACAGTGTTTCTGTTTTTTTATAGTATCATTATTATTAAGTCCTGAGGTGAGCATGAGATTTTCTGAACGTGCTGTAATTAGATTGCCAACACTTAGGCTCTGAGAATGTGTCCTCCTATAGGCACAGGGCACAGAGTTTGCTGATGGTGTTCCATCATCAACAAGATGTTTTTCTACAATAAATAGTGCTATAGAGAGTGCCAGGCCTTCTTCCTCAGGTGGCTGCACTGCGAGGGAAAGCAGTGGTGAGGCTTCAAGGATTTGTGCAGACCAGGGTCTCCCTTTGCCCAGTTGAAGCATTAATGAAGTGAGAGAGACAGAGGCTGGATCTAAACCTGGGAAATAGTGGCCTCCACAATTCAGTTGTGTTAAGTGCTGCAAGCCAGAAACTTTTCTACAGCTGACAGAAAAAAGTGCTGGTGCTCAGCTGCTTTACAGGATAAACCCTTTATTTATCTGCTTTAATGAACAGCATGGTGTCCATCTGCCATGCCCTGAAGTCACCTTTCCTTTCTGGGATTCTTATGATGGTGTTTTAAAAGAGAAAGGAAAAGAAAAAAAATGCAGACATAAAGGATAAAAAAGGTCCTTAATCTTTCAGAAATATGGGAACTTGGCTGTATTTCTAAGCAAAACCAGTTCCTTTAAGTAGTCATATGCTGCAATTTCCCAGAAGAGTATTTTAATGAAGGTTGTTTTGTGGTTTGGGGTTTTTTTTTTTAATTTTAATCAGTTTTAGCAAGACAACTCTTGCACTTCCAATGCAGGGGTCTTGGTTGAGGTCTACTCCCTTTTGCAATCCTCTCTTCCAGTGAAATTCCTAGGGTCTTGATCTGTCCACTTGAGAGAGAGATGGTCAAAAGTATCACAGGTTAATATTTCAGAACAGGGAATATTCAAATGTTTCCTACAGTTTCTTTAGCTAGTGCAATTTATTTTTTCCTGCAGCTGCATGGGAATGCTCAACAGGAAGGTCAGATAATAAATTCAAGAGTACAGATTTCTACACTGCCTTTTGTCACAGATTTATTATCAAGTGTGTCTCTTAAAGTCTATTTACGTGCTTTTTCCTTTAGGTAATTAAGTACTGTGCTGAACAGAGATTCTCCCAACTTTTCACCCTTGGGGTAGCTGTGTCAGAGAGATCTTTCTGTGTGTGCAGATTCTCACTCAGTTTGTAGTCTCCCCCTCAGTTTTGCCTTCCATTCTGTGGACAAGCAGCCTGCACATCTTCCAATCTTTGGAGTTGAGAACTCTGTCCTTTGTGCATTTTGGTTCACACACGCTCTGCTCCCTGCTGATCAGAGTACTGTTGATGACTCCATGTCTCAAAAGCAGCCATCCTTTTAGGATTTTTGCTGCTTCGGTAGAATTAGTTGACTTTCATAGTAACTGGTGCTGATAAGGTGTTGGCTGAGTTTCTGGCTCCATTCAAGGTTTCACATCTGCTCAGTAAGGCGGCTCCTTCAGTTAAACAGGCCCGCCCGAGAAGCTCATGATATTTTTCTGCTCCTGGGTGGTGATCTCAAGGAACAATCTTGCTTGTGGTTACTTGGTGCTTCCAGGCCTGGCTGGGACCCAGGAAGATGCAGAAGGCACAGGAGAAGGTATTGTGGAAAGAAGATGACTTAACAGACTGGTGTTTTCTGAAAGTTTAGAGATGGATGAAGCTCAAATTTCAGGGAAGGTTGAAATAAACATGTATTTGTTCTCGAATAGATTTCTTGACCTTGCTGAACACCAGCACATCTCAGGCACAAGCCCAGAATGCTGTCAAATCTCATGATTTTAAATGTCTCTCAATTTTTGTGTTTTGTGAAAGAGAGTGATGGGTAGAGAAACTTTACTATCTTTTTAAGCTCCTTGTGTAAACAATAGTTTGGAAACATGGGTCTGACAATCTTGAGTATCAGACCAAGTGTGCAACAAGCCCAGCATTTCTTAGCAGTACAGTTTTAGAGCCAATTGATTTTTGTAGGCTTTGGTGGCAAGACTCAACCCTCGGGTCTTTAGAGATTGTCATCTCATTAACTCTTGATACAGTTTTCAGGTGGACCCTATTCTTCTACCATTTTAACCCAGAAATCAGAATGAAATGTTTCCAAACCCTGATGTTTGGGTCTGTGACAGGGTCTGAACAAAGTCTTATGGAGTATCTGAAATGTTTCTGTTCCTGGCAAGGTGCTGCTTTAAAATGCTAATGCCTGTGCATTCCCTGAATCCCTGTGTTCAGAGATGCCTTACATTGCCAAGACAATATTCACAGTATGTCTAGCTAATTTAAAATTATTGACTTTATAATTGGTGAATCTGTGAACAAAAGCCTTAGTACTGTTCAGTGAAGGCCCAAACTCCAAACCAAGACAAATGCAGTTATTGATTTTAATTAACTGAGCCCAAAGTGATAGTAGCTCAAAGTAAGAATTGCTGAAGTGCCTTGCTGGCTTTAAGTTTCCCAAGGCTGTCTTGTGTTTGTCCTTCTTTCCTGTGGTATTCCACAAAGATCCCTGTCCCCTAGGATGTCAACTGCTAGTCCTGCTGTCAAAATCAAGAGTAAGATGACAGAAATGACTTATTCCCAGCCCATGCTTCTCTCCTGAGAGGGTGCTGCTGGCAGCCAGCTCTGTCTGGTACAGGTTACCTGGCATCAGGAATGTGAGGGCAGCGTGGGCTTTGGTCTTGCCTCTTGCATGTCCTTGGCTTGTCCACAAAGCCCTTGTGAGTGTTTGGAGGATGTGGTGGATGGGCTTGAGGGTGGTGGGAGGAACAAAGCAATGAGACTACAGGAACTAGTTATTTATCTTAAATCACTGGGTTTGGAGTTCTGCTTGGAGACTAGGGCCAGCCAGGCTAAGACAGGAAGCTGCTAGCACTGCTGAATTCCCTGAGTGGTTTTTCAATTGCTTTCACTGTCCCTCGTATGGAATTCATTTTGTTATTTTGACTTTTCTCTGGCTAAAGTGTTTTATGTAGTACTGTGGATGTTACTGAGTCATTGATAAGTACTAACAAACCATCTGCTTATCTCAATTTGAGCCAGAGGATAGGCTGCAAAGCATGGCTGGTTGGGGGTTTTTTTCTGTTTCGCTCTTTTTTCCTTCTTTTAATATGTCAGAGAAAACTGCAGCAGAGGGCACTGTGTGGTTAGGTTTCAGGGGAATACTTGTTGAATTGCACTGGGTGGCTGGGAGCAACCTCCTCCTGAATGCCTGTACAACTAAATAACAGAATATTCAAAGCAATTCCTCGGAACATGAGGGTGTTAGGGTTTAGAAAGCAGGCTTTTTTATATTGTAAGGACTTGGCTGTTTTAATTTTTAGAGTACCTGAGAAGTGCTGTCATCAGGAACTTTTTCTATTCTGTTCAGGATTTGAAAGACAGCCTCATTAAAGGAGCAGCATAGAACACAGATGACATGGAGTAGGCAGGCTACCTATAATAATGTCATGTTTTGTCATTTATAATAGATAACTCTTCCAAACCTTTGGGATTCCCACAGCACTTGGCAAATTAAATATTTGAACGTTGCTAAAGGGAAGCCTGTTCAAAGAGACTGGGCAGCTGTGAAGTGGGACACTGATGCCACTGCAGGAAGAGGTGGAGTGCTGAAATTCCATTTAAGGGAAGTCCCCATTCACACAAAGCATGCCATGGGACATTTTTAAGTGTCTCTTCAATAAATTTGGCCTAGTTTGAGTCATGATTGGAAAGAACTGAGTACAGTAAATAACATGCAGTGTTTTCAGAGCACTGCTGCAGGTCTCATCACACAGCAAGCTGTAGGCAACCCCCCTTACCTTCAGCTGACAGTAGGGAGGTGGATCTGACAAGTCTGGAAATGAAATCCATGCTTTAAAGAGTCTGTGTTTGTTCAGACTGGAGCCTGGCAGTGCAAAGCCATCTCCCGATGCCAGCCTTTGCTGTCAAGATAATGTTGAAGATAATGCTAAGTTAATTATTTCTGGATTCTCAGGTCAGTGATGAAGGTTTCTCTGGCAGACAGGGACACTGCTGGGATAAATACTGTACATCCCTGAGCTCCCCCTGGAGCAGGGCCTTGGTGCTACAGACTGTACTAACCCACAGTGAAGCATCAACTTACAAAAGAAGCTCATGATTGTTCTTGTGCTTGAAGTTAAGCACGTGCTTAGAAGCATAGTAATGGGTTATATTTATTTAATTTGTAAAGCTGGACTTCTGGAAGAGTGAAAGATGCCAAGGAGAAGGATGGACTACTCTGACACCATCCTGTCAAGGCACTGCCATTGTGGCAGAACATGCTAAGGCTGAGGAGCAGATGGAGCTCTAGAGAATGCAGCTTCATCCCATGAGAGCAGGAAGTGCAGTCTGTCTTGTTTTGGGTCAAAATCAGGTTGTTTTACTTCAGCATAAGTTTATGACTTCCCTATGGATTATTAAAGAAAGTGGAAAATGAAGAAGCAGCTATAAAAATGAACAACATTAAAATCTCCAAAAATAAGAAGAGGAATAAAAGGAATGAGCAGAAAGCTTTCCACTCCTGCCATCACATAAATGATGTCATTATTCTAGTAATGGTGACAGGAAGTGGTCAGGTGGCATTATTTATCTGAATGGCCTGCGTCTCCAAGTGTGCTCAGATAAAGCTCAAAATGACCTTTAAAAAATCCATTTTTAAAGATTCTTTTTACTTCAGAAAGGTCCAACTTTAGTAGCTTAAATTTAATTTTGTTCTTGAGGGAATCAGCTGTGGGGAGGGAAGGCAGCGCCAGAGAAACTCACAGTAAACTAATAGCAGGTAAAATGTCATTTTAAAAGAGTGAGTAGAAAGCATTTGCCATTGCAAAGAGGAAATGAATGAATTCTTTTCCCCTAATTCCTTTCCTCAGGTTTGATTTCTGATGTCTTTTCTGACCGCCACTGCTCTGCTGATGTTAACACAAACGGATTAGCTGGCTCATTGGTTAGGCTGGACCCAGGGTCACAGCACAGGGACTCTGTAGTGGCCAGCTGCAGGCACAGGCACAGGCATGGGGACACAAGTGTCTGCAGCTCTAGGAACTCACAGCTCACAGGACAACCCTCACTGCTCCTTGGTAAGCAAAGACTGTGCTTTTTTTTCCCCTGTAAATCTCCAGCAACAGAAGGATAAATTGAGTGCAAGCACTTTCACAGCTGTACCCTGCAAGGAACTGCAGTGACATGTTGTACATGGCCAGGGACTTCATCACTTCTTAAGAAGCAGTTGCACTCCTTAGTTCCCACACTACAGAAATCTGTCTTCAGGTTAGTAGTGATGCCAGGCCAAGGAGAGATTGCTGGGAAACTCCTGCCACAACTGACTGGAGGAGGCATTCTGGCACTGGCCTGTTACACAGGAGTGGAGCCACCTGTCCGATCCTGAGGTGGCCTTTGCTTTAATGGAAATCTGATTTTGAGCTCCTTTTAGTGTTTACTGTTCTTATGTAGAAAATAGAAGTGCCAATTTTCCCCAATAAGAATTTCAAAATACACCATTGCAGCAGCTGGTAAGCAAGGAAAAGAGTGGGCAAATGTGCTTTACAATCAACAGGAAAAAAAAGTGCCATCTCAGTCATTGGAGTGAACAGTAAAATCCTCTACACTTATCATTGTTGTCCACAGAAAAACATCATTTTTTCATCTCGTACTTCCTCTTGCTGCCTGGAGGATCCTGTCTGGATGCTGGGGACAGCTCAACACCTTCATTCTGTGAGTTTGAGGTCCACAACACGTTGGCTTCCTGTCTGAGAATTCCTAATGTCAAGCAAAGAACCTTTGCAGAGCTACCCAGGACATTTATCTTCTTGCACTGAAAGTGTGCAGCTTCCTCTTGAAGTGAAACTGGATTTAGCTGAGCTGATAGCATTGGTTAGGCTTGTCCTTTGATTAAGCCTCTGACAAGCTAATTCACACCACTTCATCTTCCTGGAGATCCCAGCCCTCTCCTGGGCTTGTTTAGAAGCACAAAAAACTGTTGGGCTGGGGATGGACAGTCCAGAGTGCCCATGTGTGAAACCAGCATGGACTGGCCAATATGGGAGGGTCACGCAGGGCTGGCTGTGTCTGTTGCTGCCCTGGGATGGAGAGATAAGCAGCTCCTTGTGGACTGGGGACTCAGTGGTGAATTGGCTGAATTTTTGCACGTAGCCCCTGTGTGCCTGGATCTCACTGCAGGGTGCTGCCAGGGCTCAGCTCTGCTGGCAAGGCAGCAGCCTGGTCCCTGCTCCCACCCTGGTGTGTGCCACAGATAATGTCCAACAGGAGATCCAATTAGAAGCTTGACTGGCTAACCAGAAACAGCAGCTCAAAGCTGAAGTTGGTGTGCCTACTGTGGATAAAATAGAAAACTCTACCTGCAAATCCATCTATTGGAAATTACTGTGTCTCAGTTCTTTTTTGCTAAGAACTATTGCTATCTGCTTCCAGGCCTCTGATGCAATGACTCATTCACAGCAGTCCAGTAACTCTTTGTTTTTCTCTTCCTGCCACCAAACACAGTAGATGTCCCTCTAACAGCAGCTTGTGTTGGAGCTAATTCTCTGCTGAGCCATTATTATAGAAAACAAAAAATTCAAATATAATCCCATTGGTCTCTCCCTGCAGGAAGAGCTTGGACCTCGATGTACTGCCTTCTTGGGAACATCTGGAAGCTCAACTTTTTTTTGGTATTAGGTAGCTGAGAGTCTTGGCTGTCTGGATGACCCCAGGCAGATAGTCAAAAATTACTTTAAAGGCTGGATAATGTATTTCACAACAGTATAATCCTGCTGTAGCCTGAGGGTTTAGAGTTGTTTTGTACTGTTTTTGATGCAGAGCTTATTTTAAGTTTTATGAAGAGCTGTTGCTTTTTTAACTAACACCACAGTAGCTCAGGAGCTGTTCTGCTTAGGACCCACTTGCTTTAGCCTCTCTGCATAAAACCCAGTACTTCTGTGGGGGCTTTGTTTAGACATGTGCATGACATGTGTCCATGCCAGTGCCACATGCAAAAAGATCTTTATCTTCCAATGTCAGATTTATGTTTATGTGCAAGCACATGCTCGTATCTGCAGAGAGGGAACTGCATGCCCTCACAGGCATGTGTCTATACAGAGATGTGCAGAAACAAACTCATACATGCAGTTCAGTTGAGGCCTCTTTATAATATTTTTCCATGTAGTAGTTCTGCATTTATTATTGTCTGCATCCTAACTCTCCTCATATCCCTCACAAGTGTTGCTTTCACCTTCACCCCAGAATACATGAACTATGGTGAAATCTAGAGTAAAAATATGGGGTCATAATGTAAGAGAACATTGTAGGAGTCCATTTTGAGCTATTTTCCTCACCCTTTCCCCCCAACCCCTTCTAGACCAGTTATAGAAGGTGCTTCTTCTGTTTTTCTCCTCCAACATCTTTCCTTACAAACTTTAATAAGGATCAGATGTGATCGATTCCAGCTACTACTCCCCTGCTCCTCCACTTGCCCTTCTAGCGCAGAGCGATTGTGTAAAAAAGACCTCATGGGGATCCTGCACTGATTTATTCTCAGCTGATCTGAAACTTCAGCCATTTTCCTTCCAACGTTGTCCCTGGCAGAGCCTGTTCCGGGGAAAGAAGGATGCTCTGAATGCAGCCTCTGGTGTGGGATCTGGATCTGAAGCCTCAGAAAGTCTCTCTGGTGCCAAGAGTGCAGCAGGGCAGACGAGGCTCAGCTTCAGGCAGGGAAATGAGAGGGAGGCTCAAAGGGGGCGTATAAACATTCTCTTCTTTTGCATCTATTTGGAAGCCATGAGTAAAAAGGGACCATATGTTTTGCTGAAATCAGGGCTCCCAAGGGAAGTAGTATGAAATAAGGAGGGAGTTAGGAAGGTGAAGCTCTCTTCACTCATCCTCAGCACAGTGCAGTATGAGAGACAGAGCACAACGGGTATGAAATAACCATCTAACCCAGATCCCTGGTGTTGACCAGTAATGGGGGATGGTGGTGGAGTCTGGAAAAATAAAATAAGAAAGAGGCCAAATGGATAGAGTGGTCTCTTCTGCAGCTCTTCCCAGCAGCTGGCAAGCTGCAGTCCAAGGGACAGTCTTGGAACCCAGCATATGTTCTATTGAAGGACGTTTGCAAACAAGCTGGGTTTGCTGCCCCAGGGTGAAGATTGAGCTCCACAAAGAGGTCTCAGGGCAGAAGCATGCACAACCCTAGAGGGGCCAGAGCAGCAGTTCAGACTTTGAGCCTCCTGGAGCTGCAAGCACAGATGCAAATAATCTGCAGTTAAGTCTTGCCAGTCACTCAGACAGAATTAGCCTAGCTGCACCATGCTTGCTCTTTCCACATTTAGAAAAATGAAACTTAGGGGCAGTACATCTATGCTCATGGTGCCAGTGTTGACCTTCTGTCCTTTCTAGCTGAGAAAGGTGAGAGAAGGGAGGGTTTGGATGCAATCAAAAAGCACCAGAACTCTGGCAACTCTGACAACAGTGGCAATGCTCCCCCTGCTACATCAAAGGGGTTTGGGTTAAAGCCTTGACGTCAGGGCTGTGTAAGATACACAGGATCACAAGATATGTCAGGTTAACAGAAAGGTAAAGCCCCAAGTATCAGAATGCCTGTGTTTTCAGCACATCTGTGTTTTCAGTTTGGATTAAGTGCTATGGCATCCTTTGATACAGGACTCACCTTACAGCCTGCCTGTAGCTGTAACCAACAGAGGCTGCTTCTTTTTTCTCCCTCTTCCCTTTTGAGCACAGCCCATTGCATCACTGGAGCAGGATGAGGATGGGGAAACCCTTTGACCCCCGTGTGCATCCTTGGTGCATCTGGGAGAATAAAATCTGCTTCTTCCCTCAAGCAATTATAAGTGATAACTATTTTGCCATTCAAGGACTGTGATTTCAACACTCGAGGGGTTAATGCACCGGGGAGGCAGCTGAGGCTTTCCTGCTGGTGCTGTATCAAACAGCACAGTTTCCAGGAAGATGAATATCTGTAACCAAGTAGCACAGCAGAGCCCAAAGCCTGTTCAAAAGGATTCTTTTTGATGATCTGGTTTTATTACTTTCAATGAACTGGAGTCTCCAAGGTACCAAGTGAATAAGGGATGCTGTAAAGCTGCATCTTGTATACATGTTTCAAGCTGTGTCTGCTGGTGCTGAAAAGGATGAAAGAGAAACTGCTTAGCAATGACCCAAGGGTCCAAACCCAGCTTAAGCTTCCATGGGGCATTTGCTGAGACAAAAAGAAGATCTTAACTATTTGCACTGGGACATGACAACTGGGACACAGGCGACATCATTTGCTGGCCCCACTGGGAAAACGAATCTATTTCCCGGACAGAGCATGTGGCATGTGTTATGTGTTTCATAAAAGCTCTTTGCCAGCTAGAAATGAAAAATATGAAATGTCAGAAGCAGGTAGATGTGAATTATGGGGCTCTGTGATATCTGGAAAATCTAGGGGATTTATTGTGAGACACTGCAGTGGTCAGAAGCCCTCTAGGGAAATGCAGCGCTTGAGTTCACCGGTCTTGTTTTGTCTGTACAGAATATATGGATTTGAGTATAAAACACAGCTTGGACCATGAGTACGTGGACCCATTGGGGAATGTGGTTCAACATAACCCCTGCCAGACATGTGGAGGGAGGCAAAAATGAGTGAAACTTGATCAGAATCAGCAGAAGGAGCATCCGGCCATGTTTCTACTTTGAGCACCACCTTGCCATTTCTGTAACAGCACCAAGGAGAAGTTTTATAGCTGTAGGCTGGAGCTCAACTTCTAAATGGACAGACTCTGAACTGTGCAGAAATGTGGAGTGTTTGGAAGTGCTCTTATCAGTAAAGGAGGTCAACTAGTGCCCATTCTTCCTAAGCTCTGCATACACCACTATAACAATATTAGCCCATGCACTACCTCCCAGTGCTTTTGCTTTGGAATTCAAATCATGTGTGTGTTTTATAAAAGGCTCTCTAGTGTGAGCCTCAGAAATACATATGCACACTCCAACTGTGTGGGTTTTCTCTTTCCTGCCTGGTGCACAAATTATTCATTGTAACATGATAAATGAATGGGGCTGTGTAACCCTCTTTATAGTTTACAGTTTTTATAGTGTTTTGCCACCATATGTTATAAATTCATGAAGCAGTTGTGTGTAACAGGTTTTTCTGTTTGTTTATTTAGTTATTTGCTAATTCTTACAGCTGTATATAGATGTATGGATGTGTGTAATGTATATAGATATTTGTCTGGTGGACTGAAGCTTAGGAGAAAAGATCAGCTGCATCTGGAGAGCACTTGAGAAGCAGAAAACAAGAAGGATAAAAGTATTGCCTTGATATCTGGTGAGAAGTGAGGAGATTGAATAGACTGTCATTTCATACTGAAAATTCACATTTCATGGCCTGCAACATTTTGGGGCAATTTCTGCTAAAGTCAGCTATATTGTACAGTCAAGGAAATACAGAATATAAAATTGTGTTATGAAAAGCCTGGGGAATCTTCATGTGATCTGTAGCTTGCAGACAGAGAACAGAGGTGATGAGCCAAGGAATGAGGAAAAACAGAGCTCTGAATAAACTTCTGGGATTTCTGATAGGCATTGTTATAGGATCCTATAGGAGTAGAAGTTGGGGGAAGGAGCTAAAAGAAGTTTCTGATGAGGAGAGCATCTGGACTCCCATGTATGAAGGTGAAATCTTCTTTTGCTTCAAGCTGCAGTGCAATAATCTTCCCTAAAAACCCCCATATAACTCAGTGAACTTCTGTGTGGTGCAATCACAGGAGGAACAAACCCAGCTGGTTCTTCAGAGGGGCTTATGCTGGGAAGGGACTATTTGTCAGCTGGGCTTTCTTCTTCCAATTATTCTGTTCCTCTTCCTGCTCTCGTGTGACTTCCCAGCAGGTACTGTTTGGTTAGGCCTATCTGTTTGATTCATCAGTTGTGAATAGGGAATTATATTCATTGAGTGCCAGACAGGTTGATTAAATTTTCCCATGTTTCCTGGTGGGAAATCAAGCTGGTATTTCAGTGGAAATCCCCAGACATTAAGACAACTTGCAGTCAAGGCCAGACAGGAGTACATCTAACTGCCTATACATCTATATCTGTGTAAGGGAGCATTGTTTGCACATGCACAAACACATGCATAGGTGTATATATGTGTGATCTTGTGTATTTACTCTGTGCCTGGTCACTTTCAGTATCTTTCTTAGCAATTCCATTAGTATTCCCATGCATCTCACTCTTTAATGGATTTGGACAGGATGTGTTTGCACTTTATTTAAGAAACCCTGTAAAAACAAAGGGATCTTAATCATCACTAACCATGGTAGCTGCAAATTAAATATCTGAGCTCTTGGAAGCTCATTCATCATAAATATCCTAAATGTCTCTCAAAGGGGTCTTAAAGAATCATTGCTAGTTCACCTGAGGGAGACTATTAGGAGGACATATATAGTGTAAGTAAACCAGAAAACATCTATAATGATGGATCTGGTCCTTCTAGTAAAAGTAGTTCCTAGTTTTTGTATGTTTTATTTTACTTAGATACCTTTTTGATTTAGAAAAAAATTTTAAGACCAGACCCATGCTATAAAGCCATAACTTCCAAACTTAGGAATGCAGGAGGGAATCAGGGAAACTACACAGGAAGGGGTCAAACAGCATGGAGGATAGAGGTTGTCATAAAATAACAACAATAATTTTCAATATCCTTTCTCTGGTCTCACCAGATGAACCACGGGACCCTTTTGTCTGGTAGAAATTACAATGTAGTTGATGATTCACAGAAAGAAGACTAGCTTAATTAGTAGTTCCATTAAGCCAATTTTCTAATAGCTCAGAGTGAAGAAAAATTCTTTCTTTGCTCTCCTAGAAGCATAAGTTATGATGAGTATTTCCCATCAGGCTGTTTTATTTACCTGCTGATGTTACATTTGTGCGTGAATTCTGGAATAAAGCTAAACCTAAACTCCGGATCCAACACTACTGAGTTTTGGCAGATGGAAGATTTATACACTGTCTGAGAGTACAAGCTTGGCTTCCCCATTGTGCTGACAGGCTGAAGAGACCTCTCAGTAGGTCTAACACAAACCGTGCTTCAGCAGAATTGTGTGATTCCCAGCCCTTGGTATTACATCTGACTTGCCAGGTACTCAGCCCCTCCTGGAAGTCCAGCCACTTCATGAGCTCCTGAGCAAGGCTTTGAGGGCTTGCTTCACCTTCTGCTTTTGAAATGGAGAAATGCAGAATTTCTTATTTGCCTGCATAAGGATTTAGTTGAGGAGAATGTTCCCAGTAAGCTGCAAACATACAAGCTGTGGATATTAACTTCATCAAGACGATGCAAGTTTGTATAAACTGCACCCAGCACAGAGCAAAACCTTTATCTTCGGAGGGGCTGAGGTTTACATGCTGTTCTGCAGCATGGTGTTAGGAAATGGACAGCAACAGTTGGGAATTTTTTAAAAGAAACATGCAGGACTGCTTTAGCCATCTGGAGAAGCAACCTTGATATTCTGCAAATGCTTTGCAAGGTTTATTTGGTAGGCAGCTGGGGAGGATATGGAGGAACTCGAGCTCCTAAAGTTAACACAGCAGCTCCCTGGCTTGCACTTTACCTAAAATGAAAGCAAATCACTTGTTTGCTCTAGAAAGGGTCACCACCTCCCAGATATTTTTGTTCAGAGATGCTACCCACCAGCAGTGATAGAGCACCCAGTCTGTACCAGGGGAAGCTGGTGTTGAGGTCCAGGGTGAGCGTGTGCATGTGAGTGCAGCTGAGTGCTGGAAGAGAGGAGAGAGGAGGGAATTCACTCTTAAAGAAGCTTAGAGAAAAAAGAGATTAAAAAAAAAAAATTACTCTCTCCATCCTTTCTCTGTGAATCGATTGAGAAAGATTAAACAATTCATTGAATCACTGCCAATCCAATGAAGCATTTACCAGCACAGCCCCAAAGAGATCCTCGGAATAACAGTGGAGATTCCTCAGCTCAGGAATTGAAAGGTTCAGGGCTATGCTGAAAAGTGGTCTTGAAGGCAAGATCTGAATTGTGCTTTTGCCTGAGGAGTGCTGGTGTGCATACCTTGTCCTTCATCACTCATTAAATGAGTGTTTGCAGAGCTGCAGGATTTCACAACTGCCTTCTGCTTGGGATGTAATCTGATGGGGAGACCTTGGGGGCCACAGTTGTTCTGTGACTGGTGAGATAATGGCTGTGATGTTGGTCTGTACTGCGGTGTACAGCAGAGACTGATCTGGAACCAGCCCCACTGGTGGTTGTGTTGTGTCTCTGGGCTGTGCTAAGGAATTTAGCAAGACAGAATCTGTTTATGCAGGTATCTCCAGCCTTGTTTACACCCAGGCTTTGTGGGGCCATCTCACCAGCCTGCTTGGCTCTGTCTCCATTTATTTACTGAAGGCAAGCAGGACTTTGCCCTCACCCATCTGCCCCAAAGGTATTCACCCTCCCTGTCTCTAGACAGACTTTCTTCTAAAGACATCACATGGCACTGCTCCTTCTCATTGTTTTGTTCCCCATTTTGCTTCAGTCAGGTCTGGATTTGAAGACAAAATATTGAGAGCAAGAACAAAATAGAAATGGACATTACTAGTGAGCATATTTTAGATCTACAGGCACCAGTTGTAATTAATCTAGCCTAAGGTCCTCTTTGAGGCACAGAATTTCATTCAGTAATTCCTGAAGAATTCCTTTGATTGCTTTGATGTTATTTGACTTCCCCTTCAGCAAGTCATGGTCTCCTGGAAGGTTCAATCTCACAATTACCTGCACTCCCACTGTTAAGTACGGAATAGTCCTGACTCCCGTGGAGTCTGTTGAAATCAGCTCTGGGCAAGATCAAGCCACGAGCCTATTCTGCCTCCTCCCCTCCTCCTCCCCTGCACATCCAGTTTTGTTGCTTTTTATTTTGTCAAGTTCTGCCTTTGAGAGGCCCTGGGTCCTGCATTTGTGCTGCTGTCTCCCCACTCCCAACCCCTCTGAGGTGAGCCTGTGTTAAAATGGCAGATCCTGTACCACAGAATGCCTCATGCCAAGGACACCGAATGCCATCCTCAGATGAGATGAAGCTGACATTGGTAGTACGTGCAAATTCAGCCAGAGACCCACATCCCAAGCTGCCATGTAAATCCACATGTTGACATCTGCAGGCACATGCCCTTGGTTCAGGATTGTAACAGTGTCAGAGGACGTGGCTGCCAGGCACCCACTTCTGAATCTGATTTACAAGGAAAATTTGCACCGCAGTGGCATAACCCTTTCACTGCCTTTGCTCTGAGCGAAAAAATGGATTGTTTCAGACAACTCAGGACATGTTTCCAGGACCACAAGTGATAAACTGAGACACAAGTGGCCATCAGCAGAGCCACAGTTTCTGCCTGTGCAGCTGCTCTTAAACCTTCCCCAGCGGCAAGAGAAAATGGTGTTGCTTCAGCTCTCGTGTTTGTTGTAGTCAACAGAAAGAATCAGGTTGGGCCAGAAGAGTGATGTGGAACTTAGGGAATCCTGGTTTCCCATCAAGGCTGCTGAGGTGATTCTATGTGTGGCTATGGGCATTTGCACCTCGATAGCCAGACTGCTGCAAAACACGTGGAATTTGGGTCAGGTAGGGCATAACCGTGGGGGGGGTTTCTTGTGCTCTTCCCACCCTCTGCAGACAGATATGGTCAGGGTCTGGCCACATCTACCCCTGGGTCCATGAGTCCATGGAAGGTTTCTCAAGCTTCCTGCCTCCTTCTCTGTGTCAGGGTAGAGTAGCTCCTATCCTAATAAAGATTAGGAAGGCAAACAGCCTCCTGCTGTACCAGGCAGCATCAGACCTTATTCTTGCCCCTGGAGAGATCTGTGCTATTTATCTTGTTCTGAATCTCTGTCTTAATATCTGCAGCTTCTTGTTTCAAATGATTAGTGATCTGATGACTGGCATTAACAGTGATTAACAGAAACTCTGCAGAGAGAGAAGCACTGCCTGTGTATACACCATCAGAACTGGGGCTGTCAGTAAGTAGACTCAAGAAAGATTTATTCTGCATCACTCTCAGACCTAAAAGAATGATGCTAAACTCTATCCCTGCTTTATGAAGCCTCTTATGGCACCCCACTGCTAGATTCAACAAACCATTTTGCATATATTTACTGTCTTCCTAGCCCATAAAAGCTGGCTTTCCTTTATTAACTACAGTTTACTGCCACTCTCAGCAGAAGCAAATAATGGAAATGAAACTGTGCTCATTCTGAAGACCTCAGTACGCTTCCAGATGTTGTTCACATTGGCAGCGTCTTGTCAAACTGTAATTGCATGTATTGTGATTATAAAATGGTTAATAAACATGAGTCTGACAGATATTATCACTTCCTCCACCCTATATTACCACTGCAATGCATGAATGCTTCAGAGGCTCCTATTGTTTCTATATCCCTGACTTATCCAAAGCCTCAGTGCCAGAAAGGGCTGAGCACCCAACAGTGGTCCTCTCCTCCCTATAGGAGCTAAGAATGCCTGGAGGAAAAACTGGCAACACTTCTTAGGAGCCTGGTTGGAGTAGAGGAGAAGGAGTGAGCATCAGAGCAGGCTGATCTCATGCCATTGCCATGACTGTCTCTGTGGCTGTATTACTCTTTTCACCTTGGGCTGTTGCAGGCTGGGCTGTAATGAACTTCCCTTGAGTTAAAGTGGTCACACTAAAGGAATTTTCGGGCTTTGCCTCTCCACAGATCCAAACATTAATTCAGATCATAATAATGTGCTCAACATCATGGGTAACTGACTGTAGAAAGAATGTCAGGAAGATGATTTGCTTAATGCTTTGGTGGCCACTTACCTCATATATCCTCATATTATTATTTGGGGGTGGTAGATCAGGGCTGCAAAGATTTGTGACTGCACCTTTCCATAGCAGCCAAAATTACTCTGGATGACTGAGAGGATGCAATTCTGAAGACTTGCAAGTGACCTGAAAGACTTGCACCTCTCCCACAGCCTGCTGGAGGAGACCTCATGAAAAATCATGTCTGGAAGGTAGAACAGAGCCAGCCTACCCAGAGTCTCATACAAGCTAGAATGGCTTCACTGAGCTCTTCTATCACAGAGCAGAGTGAGGACTCACTCCAGTCTCCTGTGCTGAATAAAGCAACAGCATTCACCTCCACCTAATCTTGTTTTGATAGGTCATGGGAGGTGGCTTTCAGTGCTCTCATGGCCCCGAGGAGCTACTAAGGAGTTTTCTATTTCCTCGAGCAGCCTTCTAAACTTGAAGAAGTTTGCTGGTTGCTCTTTTTCCAAACAGGCTTGAGGGCACAAATGTGGGCCATGTCTGTCCCTTTTGTTGGAAGTGTGTGTTGCTCTGCTTGAAAACACACCACACAATTGTTGGCAGCACTCTGAGTAAATCCAGCTGCACTGTTTAGCAGTTTCATTGCAATCTCTGTGCTTATGGCACCTTCCATCCAAGAATCACAAAGCTCTTTACAAGCATTAATTCATTTTCAAAGGTAATCTTGTGAAGTAGCTAAGGATCCTGTCCATTTTCTACATATATGTAGGGAGAGGGAGATGGAAAAGCACAGGAAGACTCAGGGGGATAAAAGGTGCAAGATTCATCCATTCATGTGATCGTTTATGACTCCAAATGTAGAGGTGGAACTTTTTAGCTAGATTGCACGTCCCAGTGCAGGTATAGGCTTGACAGGGATTCCCCACCTCCTTATGCTTCAGCACTGCAATGTTTGGCCAAGTCGAGGATCCAGTTGTGTGGGCATTTTCACACATGAAACTGCACTATTGGAAAAATCATGACCCAGCCAGCCTGACAGTTATCAAAAGCTGTTAGCAGAGCTGGGGCCAGAATCTGTGTATCTCACCTCTTACCAGCCTGTCTTTACACCTCTCCTTCTTGTTTTGAGTGAAGGCTCCTGAGGGGAGTCCTGCCGTGGTGTTGCGTGACTTGTCTTGGTGCCAGTGGCTCTAATGCATATTTGAAACTAGTTTGGCACCTCAGAGGAGAAAATCAAAGCAGATCTTTGCACTGCATCTACTGTTCCATGTGTGTGGTCACTCTGATGATGAGATCTGACAGCATAATCTTATTAAAGTTCATTCCTGACAAATGATATAGATATGGGTACAGGGGGAAAATCACATAGTGTTAGCAGTGACAAGGTAACCTTTATCAGGGTACAGTCCCTTTTAATTGCTGCAAAATCCCTGCTTTAGAGAGGTTCATTGGACTCACAGTTGGCTCTGCCTCCACTTGCTTTTGTTCCAGTTTAACTTCAACATTATAATTAATTTGCTCTCCTTGCCTTCCCCTGAGGCCATTGCCTCTGTCAGTCCACAAAGCATTTCTCGGCAATATTTCAGGAGAAGCTCATAGGCTTGATAAACCTATCTAGCTCTGGATTCCAAAAACTGGGCCTGTTTCCTCTCCTTCTGTGCTCTTGGCCTCAAGAAACAAAATGGGTTTTATGATTTAGTGTCTGATTTCTGTGCTGAGGCAAGAATGATGCAATCACTACCATTTGTTTTTGTGGTAGCATCGTTTGTACAAACGCATCCCTGATGATTCATAGGCAATTGTGGTTGGTAGGTACCAGGATGTATGCACTGAATGGGCTTTTAGTAATGTATTCACTAGAAATTAAGCTGAAACTTAGCAGCTCATTTTCCAGATGCCACTGATGCAACTGTCAGACAGGAACAACTCCCAGTGCCTGCTTGCCTGAGCCAGAATTGAACTGGAGATTTGCAAGTAAAAAGCTTTGGCTTACAATTTCAATCACCAGTAGAAATTTTTTTGGCTTTACCAAAAGTGCTGAAAATCTGCTGTCCCTAAATCAGGTCACCTTAGCTTTTCTCAGATTGGACACCCATAAGCAGAGCCACTGGAAACCACCAGCATGTTGAGGAAATATTTATTTTTATTTTCAGCTATGAAATGCTTGAGGATGCCATGTCTCCTGCTTTTATGAATACAATGGAGCTGGCTGGTCCTAATGGAGAGCCTCTCCTCCGAAGCACCTTACAGGCACTCAGTGGGAAAAAGTCTATGCCCTGAACAGCACAAAGCCCAGAGAACATTTACACAGTCTTGGGGTTGGAGGGGGAAGCACAGAGAGGTAAAAGGTAAAGACTTCTAAACCAGCCATCTGCATTTAGGAGCCAGTGCCCAAATTGAGGAGTGTGTCCCACTGAAAATCAGAAACACTGGAGCTGTCCTGATGGTTTGATGGATTTGCTTGGGGTCACCCAGGACATATGGAGCAGAGGTAGGAGCCAGAACTTCTTGGCCAAAATCTAAACCACTCTCTTCTTGCTCCACAACATCCCTATCCACACAAGCTCAAATAGAGAGGACTTGATAAATGTGCTCAGGCAACACAGCTTCTTTTTTCCTTTCTTATTTTTTTCCTGTCTGCAGAGAAGATAATATTAATTACTCTGTATTCTGGAAAGTGATAAATAAATGAATAGATGGAAATCCAGAGGAAAAAAAAAATTTAATAGGAAACTGATGTTTTATGAGGCACCACCTGAAGAAAATTTCTCCATCTCTTTTATGCTTGGCTATTTCAGTGCTGCATTCTCAGGCTGGGAGAATGAATTCTAATATGCAGATGAGGCTGTGATAATGATTTTGTGCTGCCTGGATTACAGAACCATATTTTTGATGCAGATGTATTTAAGATGTCTAAGCAGGGCTCTGAGTTCCCTGCATAATTTGATGAGCAATAAGTAAGACACAGGTATGCCATGCAAGCAGCAAAATGTTAAAAGGTTGTAGAAGTGTATTACATCCAGTCATGTGAGAGAGCAAATTAACAGCTCTGTTCTTCCAAAGAGACATGGGCTGTAGAGGGAAGATCATCAAGTTGATCTCACTGGGAGAGTTAAAAAAAAGAAGAGGAAAATAATTGAAAAGACACTTTCTTATTTTATGGACTTGCCAGCTCTGACTGGTAGGCTGCAGGGACTCAGCTGTTCTTCCAGCTGAGTTTGAGTTTACTTTCAATTTTTTGTATATATATATTTATTTAAATAACATGAGAAAAATGTATTTATTCATGCAGTGGCATTTCCTGTGCTACTTTGAGATACCAGTAAAAGAGTCTTGGCACAAAAATCAGTCACTTTGGAATATTCTCCCATTAGTTTGCTCTGTCAGTAAAATGGGAAGCATGACTCTCCAGCATACAATTCCTACTGACATCCAATCAAAACTTCTGACCTAACGTTTTAGAACTGACACCCAAATTACAGGGCATTTTCTGAATAGCTAACCATTCCTTCTTTTTTCTTTTTTTTTTTCCTTTTCTCCCCTTCTCTACCTCTTTTCCTCTCTCCCTCCTGTCCCCTTTCTTCCTTTAATGCGGTGTGTGATTGTTCCTTGTCAGGCTGGAGCACGTTCCCATCCCGCTAAGTGTCAGCGTGCTGCTATCGCCCTGCAGCAAATTGTGCTTTCCCTGGGCTCTGGCTGATGGGGTGAATGGCAGCCCGGAGATAGCCCTGTCCTTCACAAAGCAGAAAGGCCCAGAGCTCCCAAAATTGCTTTTCCCTGCAAGCCCATTATGGTAGCAGATCAAGGGAGTCAGGGAGTTGCAGGGGAGAGAGAATTAAAAATAGTGGTCTGGAGAACTTGGCAATATCCTGGTTGTAATCGGATGGAAGCAGAAGAGTAAGGGCATAACAAAGAATCACCCAGAATAAATCTTTCCCTCTCTCTCCAAAGCATTTGTGTCACCTGAACCTAATGTGGTTTTGCATGGCTGAAGTTCAAGGCTTTAAGCTAAAGATGAAGCCACAGCTTCATCTCCTCCTGCCATCACAGACAGAAAGGTGGTGTTCAGCGGCAGCTCTTGCATCCATATATGCTTGTCACTGAAGAGAAACCCAAACCATACTAAAAAATGGCACCTAGACCTGGGTTTCACATGGCCTGCTGTATTAAAATATATTGAAGGTGGGTGGTAATTGCATTACATGCTGCATTACACAGAGCTGTTGGTGAAATCTGAACACAGACCCAAGTTTTCTTCCCAGGTGTCTGTCTTGGCTGAGGCACTGAGAGAGGAAGGCAAGTGGCATTTTGGATGGGTCTCCTATCACCTGCCCCACTGAATATGAAAAAGCCAGGAGCCTCTGCTTCAGGAACTGCCTGAACACCTGTTTCACCCTCAGTGTTCCTGGGTCAGGCTGGGGCAGAGCCTCCCATCACTGCCCTGTTACAGGGAATATGTCAGGACTGTCTGTGTCCAGTGGCTGCTCCCAGCTGCTCCTTTGCTGCTCCAGGTACCTCAGCCCAGCCCTGGGCTCTGCCCCTGCCCTGGCCTTGTGTGGAGGAAATGGGGACACTGCTACAGCAGCAGAGAGCACTACCCGAGAGCATTGCTGGCCATTGCTGCAGAGAGTGCCTGGTCTCTGTTAAACCCTGCCAAGGAGGCTGCAAGCCTTTCCTGAAGAGCTTCAATGCAATAAGCACTTTTTTGCCCTCCTGCCACCTCAAACAGCAACAGCAGCTGTTACCAAGCCAACAGGAAAGCAAACAAAGCTCTTGTGCTGGGGCTGGGAGATGCTGCTAGTGATATTCTCTTGCTGCAGTTCAAAAGTGCTGGCAGGGAGATCACAGAGCAGTCAGGTATCCAGACCTGCAAACACTGGATGTTTATGCAGGGGTGAGCATCCCCTATCTATTCACAAATTCTCTGTCTGCATGCACTGGAGGTTTTAGGAGGAGAGCCTAAAGACAATAACAAAGTAAGAAAGAAGAGGTACTTTCCAGAGGCCCCATCCAGCTCCATCTCCATTGCCGTGAGTGAGAGCTGCACCGGGCTCCGAGCAAACAGACGGTTTCTCCTCACTGCCTGGGCTGCGGGCATATGGCTTTCCAAATGTGTTTGGTTTAAAGGTTTGAGCTGCTATCCAGCTTCTAACTTCCAGCAGGTCCCCATCATGGTGCTTCATCTGCCTGCCAGAGTGATGGGCCAAATGCAGTTCCTGTATGCTCTGAATACGTGTTCCTGTAGCACGAGCAATATTGCAGAGCTGGGCCCAGTTACCCACATCTCCCAGAATTTACATGCTGTCATGGAAATATGGTGGGATTTCAGCCCTGCTGGGTTCTAGATTTGCTTCAGTGAATCAGTCCTTGTTCTGCTGCTCCTCCTGGGAACCAAGTGTTCCCAAGACACAGGCTGTAACTGTCCAGAAAGGGAGGATATTTTATACCTCTGTTAAGGAGGCTGTTAAGGAGTTTGATTTTTTTACTGATTTTGGTAACACCTCCAGCCTTCTAAATGCAAATAACTGGCAATGTAACAGAGCTAGGAAGATGCTTTTCCAACAGCAGTCATATTCCTTTACTTTTTCCCCCCAGCTGACTGTTTTTGTCCTTTCAGGCTATGGTGTGTTTGGAGCACAGGCATCTTTGTATCAGACCTACCACCCTGTAGACTAACGTTAATTCTTTCAATTCCTTTCTTACCCTGAGCAGTGCTGTCTTCCACTCCCAAACATTAAGGTAGCCTTTGTAATGCTGCCTTAGCAAAGGCTTCTGCAGCAAATTTCTGTCTGCTAAAGGGCTCTTCTGTCCAGGGCAGAAAGGTAGAGCTGAGAACTAATGGCCAGGAGTTGAAGCCAGATAAATTCAAAGGAGACATAAGGAAATAAGGTTTGCATTTTAAGCAGTGAAGAGCGTTAGGCACTAGTCCAAAGAAAGTTGTAGATCCCTTAAATCCACCTGGCCTTAAAGCAAGCCTGGGAGCCCTTTCTGGAAGATCTGTTTCAGCAGACACAGGTTGTTACACTCACACGGGGACATTGGGTAAAATGTAATGGTCTGAAATAAACAGGAGGTCGTTGGAGCTGTGCTAATGGCCCTTTCTGGCCCTGAGCTCTGCGACTCAGTGAATAGCACGCATATAAAAATATACTCTCTAAAGCAAGCTACTTAAATACCTGCCTGACTCTAAGTGTGGAAGTATTCCAGCTCTCTTCTGGGGGACTTGCCTACTAAATCAAGACTCATGTCCTGCAGGCTTGATCTGATATACCTTGAAGTCAGCAGGGATCTTATCCCTGACCACTTCAGGCTGCAGATCAGGCTGTCAGAAAGGCACAAATAGGTTTGTACAACTCCTGGAAATGTATTTCAAGCTGAAAGCACTTTGCAATAGTACATGCTCTGTCTGATGGAGGATCTCAAAGCATTTTGCAAACATTAATTCACTACTTAATTAAACTTAAAACACAAAGCAGATGAGCTTTGTGTCTGTCTTCAAGCACCATTTATCAAAGGAACAGGTTGCTCTTGTCATGCTGATAACAGCGAGCAACTTTCCCACTTGCATTGTGTTTCTAAATCCAGTTTAAGTTGTTTTCCTTCAATATGAATAATTTTTGAACCATTTTTGAAAGAAAAATGCAATCCAAGCACACTTACTTATTTTGTTGGTGGTGCTGGAAATTAGAGTACAAATGCTTTATCTGCATTACAAATACTATTAGAAAAGTGCTGTCATGCTTTAATCTATCTTCTAGAATTTTTTTTTATTATTATTCATGCTTGAAGTGCTTCATCTGAATGCTCACAGTAGTTACCATAGGTACACACAGCAGCACCAGCCTCACTAGAGGGTTTTCTGTGTTTTGTTTTCTTTTTCCTGATGCTTTTATTATTTGGATGACATTAAAGTATAAACAAGCCAACAGATGTGCCCACAACCTGGTAGCTCTCTTGGTGGAAGGAAACACTTGATTGCAGGAAGAGGGGTTTTGTGTGTGTGTGTGTGTTAATATTTGGATAATGTCCTGAGTGCTACCTGACCATGGTGTTATCAGAAAGTAGACTGGAAAATGTTGCCTAAAAATCACATGGGAGAAAGTACATAGCTGCAGGGAAAGACCTGATGGTGCTGGATTTATATTTGGTTGGCTGACTAATGTTCCAGCCCCTATTCTGAAGCACAGTTATGCCTGTCTCCCTCTGGCTGTTAAAAGCTAAAGGATGATGGATCTGAGGCTTCAGCATGAGGGGAATTACTGGAGCTTCAGTTCCTTCAAAATGCACCATCTGTTTAGCAGCCAGGGCAACTCTAAGACAGGAGGCCTCTCATTTCCAAGGCTGAACCCTTATATTTGGTCCTTGCTACAAATAGAGGGAAACCTGACAGATGTGGTATGTTTTTGTCTAAGGACAGTGATTCTCTGTGAAGAATAACACCCTACATGGATGTCCCATCTCCTCTGCTCATTACTTGTGAAAACTCATTGTAGGTTCAACCTGAGACCTGGTGCTCTCAGGGACAGGGCTGCTGGAGGAGTGAGCACACCAAACAGGCTGTACCTGTCACAAAGCAGAGTGGTTTTCCTGTATTTCTGCATTTTGGGGATGAAAGGTCACCTGCTGTAAAGCAGTGGTTTCATTCAAGTAGCAGCAATTATGGCATTTTGCAGCAGGTACCTGCCCTTCCACTAGGTAGTAGCAACCAATTTTATTCCTTGATTGCTCAGAAGGGGCTCAATCATTTCCTGGATCCTTTGATAGTTGGTTGAATCATGATTTACAAATATTCCTATCAAAATTCCCCAAGCCAGCTTCTTTTATCTGATTTCCCTCTCCTCTTTTTAAAGCAAAATCTCATCAATCAAGCTATTATGAGGAAATTTTAGTATTTTAAGTGCATTGCTATGTATGGACAGAGTCAGCACACACATCCAAGCACATAAAAATCCACATTTCAAAAAGAGATATCAAAAAGCATAATTTAATATGTTCTTATTGAAAAAATAATGAAATGCACATTCCTTAGTACTGTATATTCAACAATCCTAATTACTGAAGCTATTTACATTAGTAAGATGATTTCCAAAACCTGAAGGGTTAGAAGATGGAGTTGAGAGTGGGCTAGCTTTTTTCTTGCATTTCAATTTCCAGTGAAAGCCAAGTCTTCTGATTCCTGGGAACCTGATGCACCAACCTCCAGAACCACCAGTGAACTACAGAGTGAACCATGAAAATAGTTCATCATAATCTCTCTCAAGATGGAGAATGATGGAATTGGCCTATTGTATTGGAAAATACCTGGCAGAACCAAAGCCTCTGGGATTTCTTGACCGGTTGAGCTTATATGTGGTTGCTGGAGCCCACAAGCCTGGCAGCTTTTTTCTCCATGTTTTCACACCTGTGGAAGGAGGAGTAGAGTTGTGGTAGTTTGGTGGACACCCCATAAATTTCAGATGGGTTTGTGGACAGACATCCTGTAGAGGCAGAATTGCAAGTGCTTGTGTGGGACAACCCGCAGCAGGGCTTTGCCTTTGGTGTGTGTTTTAGGGCAGATGAGAGCAAAGAGATACAAAATAATTTCATAACCTGTGTTCCAGGCTGATCTGCTCCATCACTGAGATGTTGAGCTATGGAAATGGAGTGTTTAACCCATAAGTATTTGTGACTCTCCCATCTTGCCTGTGTCCATGGATGAACAAAGGAAGGCAGCAGCACTTTCACATTAGAGTTTGGTGGACAATCACTTCTGAGTGGAAGGGCAGGTACCTCTGAGGGAATGTGCTGAGATATATGCAAATTTATGCAAATGAATGCAAATTTGCAATCTACTTTCCCCCCACCTTCTTTGGCAGAGGATATTAGCAGGTATGCAAAGATCTAAAATTATCCAATTGGGAGGAATGCTGTAAGAGAGTCAGGAGGGGCAGCTACCCCACAGTTTGGAGATTCAGTAGATAAGGATGTTCACTGAATTCTCTCCTCCCATCCATCCCTAATAAAGAGATTAAACATTTCTCCCTCCTACTGCAGGAAAGCCTAAAATCATAAACACCTAATTGTGCTGTGGGCAGTGAATTCACAAGAAAACTGTTGATCTGTTGCTGAATTTGAAGGAGTTGCCAAACCTAAAGAGAGAGTTCCTTTCGCTCACTTTTTTTTCCCCTGTAATTTGGAAATTCAGAGACAGAAGGATGATTTTCAAACTAACTATCTGGGTTGCTGAAATACAGACATCTAGAATGTGACATTTTGAACATAACAATACATGATCCAGACAAGTAATACAGCAACTATGTGATTGCAATGTTGGGTTCTTCTTCCTGTAAGAGATATTCTTCCCCTCTTCTCTCAACAGCAAACCAGAATGTCCTGCACCCACACAATTACCTAGTGGTGGATTGGGTGATTCTGTATATGTGTTGGGAATAAGATGTCTTCATTTCTTCATGCCTTGTAAAAAATTAAAAACCCTAACAATCCAAATATGCAGTTATCCATGAAAAGGAACATTTGCAGAAGTGAGTCTTGGATCTGAGCTGAGCAAACCCCTCTTTAAACCTTGAATGCATCTGAGTCTGGCTATTGGTGAGCCTGGGAGCACTTTGTATTTATCATCCTGCATCTCCATCATGCTGCTTTCACTGTGTGTGCCTCAACAGCTCTCAGAGCCTGGATCTGGGTTAAAGATGAGTGATCCTCTGCTGCACCTTGCATTTGCTTAGGTGAATCTTCAGCTTTTGCCCAAATTATTCAACTCTCCACAGTTTTCTGAGCACAACTGGCAATCTCATGGGCAAAGACATCCTTAGAATCATAGGATCATTTATGTTGCAAAAGACCTCTCAGATCATAGTTTCCAACTATTGCCCCTGCACTGCCGAGTCCACCAGCCAGAGCCAAGGGATGATCCTGGGATCACAACACTGCTGAGCTCTGCAGGGCCAGGCAAACACATCAGCAGGAGAGCAGCAGGTTAAAAGGAATCAGCCACATGGGGACAGAAAACCTCTGATTCCACTCCAAGCCTCAGATTTGGCTGAAGCTCGGGGAGGCTCAAAAAGCCATTCACCTTTCAAGCCAAACCGTGGCTCCTCTTCCTCCTCCTGGCCCGAAGAATCGGCGCTTTGTGGAGCCCGAGAGGAGCGGAATGCCCTGGCAGGGGGCTGGAACCATCCCGCTCCCATCCCTTGCTCTTTGCGAGCCCTGGCGGTCCGGGAGGAGCCCGGGGAGAGGTGACCACAGGGTGTCACTCGCACCCCACGAGTGAAGCATCCCCGGCGCTCCCCGAGTCCCTCCCGGGGCACGGCGGGGGGAAGGGGCTGCGAAAGGCTCCCAGGTACTCTCCGGAACAAGAAAATAGAAACCTTGGTGCTGCTCGCCGGGAATCGCCATCCATTTGCACATCTCTTCTGACAGGCAGGATGCAGCCGAAGTTTCCCATCCGCCCGTTCCTTCTCTTTCCAGAGAAAGGCTCGCAGGGAGTGAATTATCATGGTCCACACTGCAGACACAAGCAGGTCTAGAGAGGCATGTGTGGGAGTATGAAGGAGAGGGCGATCAAATAGAGATTTGCAATAACCTGCACTAATAATGTTTGCACATTTCAAACTGTCTTTGGGGTTTGTTTCCAAATTTCTTTTATGGGATTTATGGGATTTATGGGATCTATTTTTCTTAGATCACAGGATTTTTCTCTTTTGGACCAGGTTCTTGTAACATTTGGTTTTAAGAACAATTCTTATTAAGATCTATCTAGCAGCCTATCTGTCACAGACATTTTCTGCATATACAATAGCACTGACAAGTGCCTTAAGATTTTCCAGGCTCCACAGCCTTCCATGTGGAGTTGGCAGCGTGGGCCATGTGAGCCAGGTGGCCTCAGGAAAGCTGATTCAGCACGTGGCTTCTGCCACTGCCTGCAGGACTTGGCCAGCAGCAGGATTTTTGTCCTGCTGAGGCAACAACAATTTCCAACGAGCTTTGCTTCTTGACCTGGGAAAAGGGATTTGACAAGGAATGGAGGCACTGAGCTTTCCCCTTCTTGATGCTTTTGCTGCATGAATCGCATCTTGCCTGCCTCAGGCATAATCCCTCCTGCTGGGTCTGTAATTCGGCCATTTGTGTCAATTTACAGGTTAAAAAGAAGGGTCCCAGTCCTGCTGCTGATGGCTCTCCAGACAGCTTGGGTGGAGCTTTCCACTTACATATTCACAGTGTTCGGGGATATGGGTAAAGGGTAAAGGACATTTTCTTCTTGGTATGCAGATCACCAGGGTTCACTATAAGAGTGCTTGGCCTAGTTACCTCTTGTTCCCCCTTTTCTTCTGTGAGTTCTCTAAGTATAAAGAGCCTTCTTTTTGTCTGGAAAGACTCAGCATGAAAAGAAAAAAAGGAGGCAGAGAGGATTCTCCCTCTCTAATATCCTTACTGGCTCATCAGCAAATTTGCAGTGAATTTTTTTTCCTGATTTTATGCAAAACCCTGTTGGGGGAAAAACCCCATAGATTGGAAGAAAAGGAAAATATCTGCTCTTTAAAAGTAGTAGCTGTCCAGCAATTCAAAGATATTCAACGGTACAACCTTTGAATTTATGTTTCTGTAGGTTCCTCTTCACAACCCTTCATGAATGCACAGACAAGAAGCTTTGTCTGTACAAAACACTGAAGAAGTGACACAAATTATTCCTCCATAGAGTGCACACCCCACAGCTGTAACACTGTGATCTGTTGGCTACTTGAGCATCTCAGGAATGAAGAAGAGGGAGCCAACAGATGCCCTGACTCTGTACGAGTCTCTTCTGTGCCGTGCCTCCTTCAGCTGCTCTGCATGATTTGTCACTAGGGATAGAGGTGCTGTTTAGCTTTGTTTGCTTGGAGGGAGTCCCACGTGTGCATCCAGCACTGAGATATCTTCAACCTTGGAAGCAAAGAGTCCTGTGTGACTCTGTGCCCCTTTCCCTTGCATCTCTAGGTCCTCCTGACCCATGAGAGTGGGAGATCAGATCTGTTTGGAGCATATGGAGTCATTCCACATCACTAAGTTTGCCTGGAAATGAGAGTTGGCCGTGGCTGTTATCTATTACCACTCGACAGAGGGTTGGCTGCCTGTCAGATTTGTCTCTAGAGTCTTCTTCCACAGGCATGTGTGTCCCTATTGCAAAATTCACCATCCCAAATGACATCAACTGTGCCTTCCCTGCAGGAACTGAATTAGCCCTAGAGACTTGCTCATCTGTCAAAAGCTGGAGCCAAGTCATGCTAGGAAAACAGCAGGACGAGGAAATTGTGCTTTCTAAGTCCCACTTGTTTTATGGGTAGGTCAAGACCTCCAATCACCAGGGTCATCAATCCAATTAGAGAGCATACTTAATGAAACCCTGTGAATGCTCATTATCAGCAAGTGCTGCAATGTGTGCCACAGGAGAGGGGCAACAACACAGACACAGAGGCAGCCCAGTGATGCTGACCTCTTCAAAGGACTTTTCCATGGGCATGATTTCTGTGGCTGCCCCTGCAGCTTCCCAGCCATTGTCAATAGATCAGAGGAAGGTAAAATTTGTGAGTTTAATTATGCCTGCAGTTAATGCAGAGAAAATGGGAGCTGTGGGCTGCTGCAAGGCTATTCCTTTTTGGTGAGATTAATTTCAGGGAACTTCACCTGGTCACTGAAACTCCAGACATTCTTCTAAAATGTCTGAGTCTCTCACTTCTCCACTGGCCAGAGATTGAGTTTCAGCTCTCGCTGAAGCTGGTTTCTCCTTCAGCCCAGATGTCTTTGTGGACATCCTGCTGATCTCCATCCTGGACTGAGGGGCTCAAACTTCCCTTGGCAGACAGCATCAATCTAGAAATGTCCACTGAGTCATTCAGACTTCCAGCCCAACCATCCTGGCTGTCCTGAAGCATGGTTTGCCTCAGCTGCACGACAGCTTCCCAAGTGGGCACCTGCTTTTGAAAGACTTCATCTTCCTTTGATATTTCTAAACATGATGCCTTGCCCTGCTAAGCAAACAGCTAGAAACCAAAAGGGAAACAAGGGAAAATATGACACCCTCTGTTAATAAATGCAAAGCGAAGGAAAACAATTTTGCCAACTAGGCAACTCAAATTAGACTTCTCTCTCAGAGGAATATGGTCGATTTGTAGCTCTTATTACAGTGTAATGCTATTTCCCTAAAAGTTTGTGTGTGCATTTTAATGAATTCATAAAACCCGGACTGTAAAAGCCCCATGGGGGAAACCTGGCAGCTCTTTAATTCAGCATTAAAGCTCAACTGATGTCAATTGAATTGATTTCTGTGCATAGAAATTGCATTCGTTGAATGAAAACTTTAGCCCTTGCCATTCCCCTTTTTAGAGCTCACTGTAGCACAATTGGCTCCTTGAGTCAGGTTCAATTACATGTTGAAAGTTTATAATCTGGTGGGCTGAATGGAGGCTGTGAAATCAAGAGAGAAAACCCAGCTAACCTGATTAAACCTTATACCACGGCCATCCTGGGGCAGTGAATCCTTGCTGGAGCAAAGGTCCCAGCTCCTCTCAGAGTAACCAACAATTGCAGCTCAGGACTTTATTCTGGTAACAACCACAGCAACCTCAGTGTCTCTAATAGGAGTTCAGAGCTCTGACATAATTTTAAATTTTTTCTCTTTTAGCCTCATGAGAGTCCTGAATCAAAAGAAGAATTGTGAAGGGAAGGGAAAGATTCAGTGGTTTCATTGGGTTTGGATTCTCTTGCAGTGTCAGACACATCTGTAAGAGTATGACTCTATTTGCAGTTGTGCTTCATATGGGTTTTACATCCCTTGATTTTTGCTATTAGCCTGGGGAAACTCCAGTAATTCCCCAAATTTTGACCTAAACAGAGTCAAAGCCAGGAAAGTTTTACTTGTTGGAAAGTTTTAGTTGTTTCCACAAACTCCAGTCTGCAGGAGGAGTTGCTGACTCCTGCAGGTATTTCAGCAGATACAATCTGCAACAGATCCCATATTTTGGATTTTATTTCTAGAATTGCTCCCAGTTCTCCTATGAACACAGTAGAAATCTGATGAAAGCAGTCTTCGTTTGCACTGTTCTGTTGAGGGTCAGATTAATGTTAGCTGTTCTCTTTGCTTTTCCAGTGTTTTGAGAACTTCTAATGCTTTTTCATTTCTCCCAGAGCCAAAAGCATATGAAGAAAAAAAACCTGTGTGATCTTCCCACTATTAAAAACCAATCAAGTGGGCTTTTTCTGTGTTTCAGCCTTCAGTAGAGGGTAGACTTGTTCAAACCATTTGCTCATCCGGAGCCAGCATCACCGTAATTTCTATGGCACAGAGCCACCTTCTAAAATCCCTTTCAGTTTGTTTGGGTCATATGCAAAGAATTATTCCCTAGTAACAACAGTGAGTGTTGGTATGGTGTATTCCAGCCAACAGCCACAAGGTTTACTGCAGACACAGAGCCTCACACACCCATCTGAGACAAGTGTTATAATTCTGTTTTATGGACGGAGAGAGTGAGCAATAGAGATGTTCAGCGACTTGGGACAATCTGCCTGACTTTCTGACTGCCAGCCCTGAGCTGTAGTCTCCACCTCAATTCCTCCATGGGGTGTGGGAGACATGGCTGAGCCCCAGAGCCCAAAGTTTTGGATGAAACATCTTTCCTTATTCTGACACCTCAACCTGCCATTTAAACCTATATCCCCACTGGCATCCCCTTATCCAGCCCAGGGCTGCCTGTGGTAGTAATAACGTCAGACCAGAGAAACTTCAGCCCTTTAGTGAAAGAAAACTCCAGGTCTCTCTCTGCTTTTATTTGGTCTGCAGATCTAAAGGAAAAACCTCATCCCCTTCATGGCTGCTGAAGGTAGGTAAAGGACAAGATGCTTCACTGCATCTGGGTTACAAGGACGTTTTAAGTGGCATTTGCACTTTGTGGTGCACAAGGAAGGCCTTTGGGGTACTGGGCTATGTGCCAAATGGCCAGGTAGTCACAGGGCAAGCTCAAAACATGCAGCACAGTGGGAGTCTCCACTGGTCCTGGGCATGGATGAGATCTTTTCCATTGTTCACAAGCTGGTCTCCTATTTGCGGTCCACAAGGTCTTTTCAAATCCTTCTTTGGAAAAAAAAAATACCCCAAGCCTGTTTTGTTTAGCCATGCTGTAAGAACTGAGTTAATTGCAAAGGAACATGCAATTTTATTAGAGCATTTCAGTATCCACTGTGGGTTTCACAGTGGGACTGAGACTGCCAAACACATGGAAGGTGCCCAAGAAATGGTCACAGATGATAATTAGCATAAATGATACAGAACAAAAAAAAAAAAAANCTTTGAAAATCAACCAATAATTTTGGGCACAGCATCACACAAGGGCATAATATCCCAGAGTCCTGAGCAGCCCCTCTGGAAACCCAACAGTCTAATACAGCAGGAAACTTCCCTTGAAGTTCCATTTCTGTTTTCATTTTTTTATTTTTAGCTTCCTCAGTCTAGTCCCACGTCCTACAGACTCACCAAGCAGCCCTTAGCAGGACTGGCCCTCTCTATTACTGACTTTTTGTGTGTATGCTTTCTTACACCATGAAATCTATAGAGCCTGGTAGGTCTCCGCAGGCTTGGATAAGTAAGCAGAGTATTGGGGGTGATGGTTATCCAGGCACACAGAGGGTTCATTTCTCTGTTGTCATAGGTTTAAGTAGGAGCACACACTGAAAATCAGTGTCTCTGAATTCCTCTGACCTTGTTTTCCCAAAAGACACAGCTGCCTTTGTAAGTTTTTTGGGGAAAAAAAAAGGAGCAGCAAACCAAAAAATAAAGAGTCTAATGTTCAACTTCAAAATGAATCCCCATTTTCCTAACCAAATGCTGGGGCAAAATCATCATCAGCATAGCCCATGTGCTTATCATTTTACAGCCATAACATACTTTGCTTTGTTGGCTTTGCCAAGAGACATGGCTGAGATGCAAATTGTGGGAAAGAAAGGAACAGCAGAAGGACTTTTTTTCCCTTCTCCCTTCACTCAAAATTTTTTTGCTGTATCATCAACTTCAGGCATCCAGCAAAAATAGCCGTGAAATATGGAAATGTCTTGTTCATAGCACAGTGATTTTTTAAAGGCTTCTGCTGTGCAAATGCAGCTGAGATAGGCTTCTGTAGTCTCTTGTCATCCTCCACTGTAACAGCGCTTCCTCGCTATTTCACTGAATAAGCAGATACAACGGGAAACTATTCACCAAACTAAAACAACATCAAAAGCCCATTAAAGTTCTGATTTAAACTCTCCAAAAAGCATGGAAATTCTCAGCAAAATAACAGGCACCCAGAATCTGTTTTCAGCTAGCCATCACCCTTAACATTATCCAACTGTGCCTGCATATTGGATGGCTGGCACGTGGCTGCAAGTTTATTTCAATGCTAGTGGGTTTAAACCAAACTCTTCATAGCCTTTTCTGTGCTGCTCCTTCTCAAACACCCTGAAGCACTCCCCTGTTCCCCCTTTCTCTTCCTGTGTGTTTGGCAGTACATGGGCAGAGCAGGAGGCTCAGACCTTTCTCTCAGATCTGCTCAGTTTGCAGTGTCAGAAGGGGCTCTGTGCAGGCAGCATCTACTCCCCTCTCTGTATTGCTCTGCCCTGGGCACACCAAGAATGAGACCCTTCTTTGAAACCCATTTGCTGCTTGTTCTGACAACTTAGTGCTAGCTCTAGTGGGTGCTGTGACCAAGCCCTCACTGTATAATCTCTATCCCCTATCCCAACCCCAGCTTTGCTGAGACACTTATTTATCACTTCAAAGTACCTTTTACCTCTTCAAGCTGAAGGAGAGACTACAGGCAACACAGGCATCTGCAGGCAAATTAATACCAGGGAAGTAAGGTGTGGCTATAAATTAATTAAACCTCATTAAGTCCCAAGTAGATGTGGCCATTCACAATTGAAGTGGCAATATCAGGTGATGGTAAAACAGCTGAGGACACTTTTAATGTTTAATGAGAAAAACCAAATAGACACTTAGTGCAGCATTGTAATTTTCCTAGAGGAACCTTGCTGGTAGAGTACTGTAGCTGGTTCTCTACATCCTCCCAGCTTTCACACTGCTCTGCTCCTGGCACCAGAATGCCTGATGCTCTCAGCCCGTTTGGTGACTTAAAGTGGCACAAAAACATTTCTTTTGATTTTTATTTCTGGTGGCTTGCTTTTCTTAACCAGTTCACCGAGTGTCTGTACAAGGACAGGCTCGTGAACTTGGAAAGGGTGGGACTGTGACAGGGTTTGCTGCCAAGGAGCAGGGCAGTTTTAGACCAGCCTCTACCTGAAGAGCTGTTCCTGGGGTCCTAACTGAGCCTAAATGGGCCTCTGGGCACTTTATAGATTCTATCAAGGCACTTAACCAACTCGAACTAAAAATCAAGAAACTGTATTACCAAAGCTAACATGTTATTGATTATTGTAGGCTACCAAATGCAACTGTCAAATCAGAAAGGAAATCTCAGTATGAGACTGGAGCTATATTAGGCAAATCACCAACTATGTAGCAGAAATAACCTGTCCTTATAAACCCCTGAAAGAATCTGAGAAACTGCTTCTACGTGGAGTTTAGAAATGGAAAACTGGACTTTATGCTTGGCTGTGTCCATTGATATTCCCCTGTCCCTTGCTAGGACTGAAAATATGTGGGCTTTAAATCCAGGCAATTTTGAATCTGAACCAAGGACAGATAACAAAGACCAAATAGGCTTTATTTCCATCTGCTATCCCGAAGCAGAAAGAAAGCTATATTTCTGATTCCAGCAGGAATGCAAGAAAAGCTTGCATGATTTCAGGATCTCCCACTTGGAACAAGAAATGAGAAGCCTGGGAGGTAGTTAGCTGTGTCTCCATTCCTCTTGTGCATCCTCTGTACTACAGTTTGACATCTCCGAATACCCTTGCTGTCTGCAGAGACAGCAGGCTATTTTGTGCTTCATTCACTGTAGGCTGTCAAAAAGGAGAAATCCCTGCCCTGCAGGCTCTGTCCTGGAGGATTTTATTTTGCAAATCCAGTATCTGTCTCCTCTCTGCAGATCTCCTGCAGGGTTCAGCGCCTTTCTCCTCTTCCTTTGCCTATGGCTGTTCACCTGCTGGCAGGGGATTTCTGGCTGCCTGTATCCCCATCTCACAAGGGCAGAAGAGCCTCATGTACTCAGCTCTTTTAATGGGCCTGCATCCATCATCACTCATCCCTGAAGAAAATGCTCAGGAAGGGCATCAGTGTTTTCACAGCCTTTGTTGTACTGACCTGCCTCTGCAAAGCCTGGGAGAGGTGGGACAGGAAAGAGAAGGAAAAACTGCTCTGAGGACATCTTATCCCTCTGCCAGTGTTTGTTCTGTGAGAAATCCTGTGCTGCATGAGGAGTGCACTGGTATTGTAAATCCTTATAAATGCCTGATAAAAGAATCAACCTGTCACGTAAGTGAAAGTCTCCATATGCTAGATACAGAAATGCAATCTGAAATCCCTTTAAGGAGAAGGTGATAAATAGTGGGAATTCAGAGCATCAGCAGAGATAGGGCTCAGATCACCTTGCTCCCTTTCATCTGATCTCCAGGAGAGTCACAGTAAGGAAGGTCACAGGGCACAGGGACGTGCTGTCTCTCATGGGGTGAGGGGGCAGTGGTGGCACAGGCATTCTGTCCTGCTGACTACAGTGCTGGCCCTGTGTGGCATTGGAAAACAGCACAGTGCAAACACAGGATGCATTTCATCTGACTGAAATCAGTCTGCAAGTGCCCAGTGACCTTTACTCTGCAAGGAGACCCTGGTCACACACCTGTGGCCACAGCACTTGTGTGCAGTGTTTGATACAACGCTACTGAGGTGCTTGAACACACAGAGGAAGGCTGGGACAGGACAGCTGGAGCTGCACCTTTCCACCTCCTGCCACATCCCTCAGGAACTGTTTTGGATCCCTTGCAGTCGAGGATAAAGTGGAATGCTTGCTGTTGAGACGTTTGGCAGTCACAAAAGATGAGGCCTAATTTGCAGCTGGGCCCTTGCCCACCTCCCCTGAACTGTGCTGGGTGGTGGTGAAGGTCCCTGTGTCCTGCCTGGGGGAGCTCCCTGCTCAGGGACACAGCCACAGCCCCAGTTTGATCCTGCCTGCTGAACACACAGGGCAGCTCTGCTGCTGCAGCAGGGGGGGAAGCAAATGAACACAGAAACGGGGCCAAATTAAAACTATGCTTGGGACATGAAAAAGTAAGAATTGGGATGTTTTAGCTTGGGTAGAAAGCAAAGGACTTGAGAACAAACTTCCATTGTGAGTAGCATAACTCTTAGTACTTGATTTCTTTTAGAGTTTTTTATACATGCAATGTGCAAGGGCTGTTATGGACAAATGTTTCAGCTGAATTTAGTTTTGCTTTTAGTATTTGTGTGTGTTTGGACCTCTCAGGAGTCATGTCCTTTCTCCCTTGGCTGATGAGCCTTGTGAGAAGCTCCCCTTCTGCTTCTAGTTTTGTGTGTGTCATTTTGAAACTCAGTTTCCCCTCTCTTTTCCTGCCTTTCTCCTTACTGTGCTCCCTCTGCCTTCCCAGGCACCTTCTGGTACCAGCACCATTGCCCAAGCAAGTAATGGCATCAGCCTGCAGGGCTGAAGGAGAACTTGTGTTGTTCATTTGTGCTCACCCTGTTAATGCAGGGTCAGCTTTACTTATGCTTTTCCTACAAACATCTGACAGAATTTAAAATTTTGCTACAACAGAGACTCAGCAGGAGTTGAAGGTCACCTGCTCCAATGCTTAAACACCTTCAGGTTTATGGAAATGGTGTCCAGTGGGCACAGCTGGCTAAAATGACTGGGCATCTCTGGACCATGTCTTTTATAATCTTCCCCAGGCCTTGCATCTCTCTGATTTGATATTTTCACTTTAGCAGAAGAGTTCCTCAGGACAGCAGCCCCATGTGACATTGGGAGCAGTGTCACAGACTTCATGCCCTCATGTGTTCTGAGGAGGACAAAAATCCCATTTCCTGGTGGATTCTGAAATTGTGCCAGATAGAGCAAATCCAGGAGATGTCAGAGTTCTCTGCAGTGGAAATTAAAAAAGTAATACCCTTTCAGGTAGTTCAAAGCAGCTCCCTTTTAACAAACAGAGATGTCATGCCTCAATTTTCCTTGATTTTGTGTCATATTTATAGCACATAACATAATGAAAAAAATAAATGGAAAGTAATTTCAAAATGAAAACCAAAAATGTTTCACTTTCAAAATGCTGAAACAGAGTATTTCATCCATTTCAAAACTATGCTTTAAATCTCTTTTTTTCCCAAGCTAAGAAATGCATTGAAAACAATCCTCATCTGCAGAACTTTTCAGTTTCAACAAATTGACATTTTTCACTGGAATTTTCTTTAAAAAGATCCAAGGATCTTAAACATTAATTTGTTGTTAGGCCTCAGAGCACTTCTGAGAGGTAGTTAAGTGTTATGATCCTCATTTTGCAGAAAGAGAATCTGACTCATAAAGAAACGTAAAATGCAATTGAGTTCCCACTTACTTCAGTGGAAGAATTGATGTGCCCAAGGTCAGAGAGAAAGTCAATAGTAGAGCTGGAGGAAAAAACCTGGAGTTTTGAAACCAGAGCCTTTTCTGCACCCACCACCAGCCAGCCCTCCCTTGCAGAGTGATGAAAGCCCACAGTCAGTGATGCCTGCTCTACTGAAACCTATCCCTGAGCTGGAAGGCAAGGTGGAAACCACCCCAAACTAGGAAAGAACCTGAGATCTTCCTTCTCAGAGGTGTTTGGAGCCACGATCCAGCTGCTGTGGGTTGGATCCCATTTGGTGCCCAAGTTCCCCAGGAGGTGAACTGAGCCCTTGGAACTCCTGTGGTTTAACTTGTGGTCATCGGTTTCTGAACCAGAGCAGTTTCTCTTCCTCGCTCATGCTTCAGGAAGAAAGAAAAGAACAAAGCTGTCACATTTCATTGCAGTACTGGATAACTCCTTTCTGAATTAACTTTAAAATTTACAGAGATAACATATAAGAATGTACCTGGGATTGAAAAACCATATATTGGTGTGCACAGCTGCTGCAAACTGGCTTTTAAGATACCAGTCCCTACATGCTACTGCGCCTTACAGTCACGGCTGTTAAATCTCTTCCCACCCTGGATCGATGCACCCTGTGTGTGGTGACACAAATCCACCCACCCACCCTTCCTGTGTGCCTCCACCTTTTCCTCCACAGGGGCGCCACCCCACCAAGCCCCCAGTGCTGGTTTTCCTGCCAGGGGTGGCCGTGCTGGCTGCTTTCCCTGCCACAGGAGGGAGATGGGCTTGCAGACACCGGGGTCCTGCAGAGCCAGTGCAGGGCAGGGCTTCAGGAGAGAGAGACACACCAAGGAAGGAAGGGATTTTGTTAGCCCTGCCTGTGTGTGACTGTGTTTCCCTGACAGCCCTGCACCGTCTCCTCCCCAGGCAGGGCTGTGCAGAGGCATTCGGGTGGCAGCTCAGCCCTGCTGCACGTACCTGCTCCCGCTCTGATAAACGGGCACGGGTTGCTGCAGCGGAGACACGTTCTGTGCTCTCCCTCCCCCCACGCACATCATTTGGATTCACATAATCAAGCGTCTTGCAGCTGAAATTGCTCATAGAAAAATAATTTTAAATTGGTTCATTAATGCTCATTTGCGCAGAATTCTTAAATATGATAAGGACATGAGAGCAAAAGAGAAAGGATCTGAGTGAGAGTAGGAGGATGTTGAAAGCAACTTTCCTGTAATTGTAAAATCTTGTGTCTAAACATGTTTAGACAATGTGAAAAGTCAATTTAAGAAGCTAGGATACATAGAACCACAGCAAGGGAGGAGATATCTGAGAGAGTGCAGACATCCCATACTTAAGCTTTTGAATCTCCCTGGATGGTACAGGATTCTGATTTGGTGCAAAACTGAAGTATCACCACAACAGTCAGAAGCTGCAGTTTGCAATTGGAGAAATGGGATGAGAATGGTGCTTTTCGTAAGTAAGCTCATCATTCACACCCCCATCTCTGTTTGGCACAGGAAAGGACAAAATAACAGGTAGTCACCACTCAAATTGTGCTGAAGTACACAATCTGAGGATCTTTGTGTCACATAAGATCAGTGGATCTGTGCTGTTGCACATCAGCAAAGGATCTGGCCCTGAAAGTGCATCAGCAGAGAGGTGTTAACCACTGTGGCAGCTGAGAGATGAGCTGCTATGGCAAAAGTCCATCCCATCCAGCTCTTATTCTACATCAAAATTTATCAGCAATTCTGTGAGTGCAGAATACTATCCCTTATGGAGGCTATGCACTCCTGGGAAAGAATAAAACTGCTGAAACACATCTAATTGTCCAGTATCCTAACAAAGAGGTGCTCTGGCAATTACTTCCTGAGTTAGCCACTGATCAACTTACACTGTGAGGCATGAGGATTGATAGCTCCTGTAATTTTATTTAATAAAGATCAATTTAAATAGTCTGCCTTAAAAACAAAAGGAAGGTTAATGAAGGCAGAGTCTTAAATTATATAGATCACAGCTCTGATTTTCATGCTAACAGAAAACAGATCAATGGAAACTGTGCAGTATAATTGGAAATGTAAGAAAACTGAAAACAGCCATACTGTGGAAAAGGTAATAAATACTGCTGGCAGGCTGGAACCGGGGCTATCAGAGGAGGCTAATACTGAACACAAAAAGATGAACAAAAGTCTTGCCGGGAAAGAGGCAGGAGAGGTCAGACTGCAATTCAATCAATGGGCAGCGTGGGCTCTTCTGTATTACTTTGCCAAGTCCTATCAGGAGCTGTAGTGCACCAGAGTCTAGATCAGACCTGATTCACCATTCGAGTAGTGAACCTCTGAAAATCAGCAGACATAGATCTTCCCAGAACATCAGCGCTAGGCTGGGGAACTCACTCCTGACACATTTGTGTTCCTAGGACAGAAAGCCACGGCCCTGCAGCAGGGCCTGGGGAGGAGAGGCAGAGCAGGACCCCCGGGGATGAGGAGAGGCAGAGCAGCACCCTCGGGGAGAGGAGAGGCAGAGCAGCACCCTCGGGGGACAGGAGAGGCAGAGCAGCACCCTCGGGGATGAGGAGAGGCAGAGCAGCACCCTCGGGGACAGGAGAGGCAGAGCAGCACCCTCGGGGAGAGGAGAGGCAGAGCAGCACTCTCGGGGGACAGGAGAGGCAGAGCAGCACCCTCGGGGATGAGGAGAGGCAGAGCAGCACCCTCGGGGGTGAGGAGAGGCAGAGCAGCACCCTCGGGGATGGGGAGAGGCAGAGCAGCACCCTCGGGG
>VZTR01014602.1:1250128-1412167 GCA_013400775.1 Chaetops frenatus
AGCCCCCGCGGGGGGGAGGAGAGGCAGAGCAGCACCCTCGGGGGAGAGGAGAGGCAGAGCAGCACCCTCGGGGATGAGGAGAGGCAGAGCAGCACCCTCGGGGGGCAGGAGCTGCACAGGGCTGTGCTCCCCCCTGCAGCAAGGTGCGTTTGGCTGTGCAGGTGCAGGAGGCAGCGCTGCAGGTTCACGCCCCTCCGTGTGACTGTTCAGACGTGTAAACTGCTCTGGCATTAAGGTGCCAGGACGGTGCAGAGCCCCCCAGCAGCTGCTGGGCTCTGGCACACCGTCAGGGCTCCTGGCCGTGGGGAAAGGTTCCCGTGTGCTGCTCTGAGGTGCCTCGCAGTGTGCTGAGCCATTGATCCAACCCGCACCCTCCGGCAACAGGAACCGCTCCGCGTTTGGTCTTGTGCTACATTTTCCCCTCTTCAAGGACGTGCCCATAATAGTTTAAGCCATCCTGACCTGAAAAGTAGAGGAACAGTGCTGGCTAATTACTAATCTAATGAGCCTTCTCTCTGACTGATAAACTGGTCATTTTTCTGGCTTGTGGAGAAATCTCATACTGAATTGGACTGTAATATCCATTACAATTGGTCTTTGGAGAGCTTGGAGAAGTCCTTTAAAGTCTCTTCAAAGCAATCCACAATATACAGATGATTGTCCCATCTTTGTATTAGCAGACACCTAAATAAATGCCTTCATAAAGTGAGAAATTGTCTTTATCAAGGGGATCACTGGAGTGCCAGGTACTAGGGTATTTCTAGGGGGTTTTTTTGTGATGGAGAGATAAATCAGCATGGGCAAACTTCAAAAAGGTTAATGGCTTAGAAGAGCATAGCATGTGGTATGGCTATCTCCCTGGCCTTAAGGCAGGAAATAGCATGGGATCAAACCCTCCTATTAGTATTTCAGCACAGACAACCCACACCTGGCTGTTTGAAAATCAAGCAGACTCTTAATGCTCAATCATTTATTTTCTGATCACAGCAATCAGTCACAGATCAAGTTTAGACACAGTATTTGGGTTTGTTCTAATTTTATCTGGAGTAGATGCTCAAGAGTTCCTCTATTCCACACATGCATCAACAGCCTCGTTCTTTACTCTTTACCACTGAACCTCAGGGATGGGTTCCCACTGCAGATGGGTACCTATATGAGGGACTTTCTTTTTCTCAGTCTTTTTACTGTCTCTGAAATGTGTAATATGAAAAACTCAGTTGTCGCCACTCCACAAACCCTGAGTATCTTTTGTGTGTTAGCCACCCACAATATCCCCCACTGGCCTTGCATGAGAGGTAGCCAAAACTTGAAATAAAATTCAATGTATGCTAGTTACATCACTCTACTGCAGCTGCAAAAATACTGCTTCATCTTTTTTAGTGGTTATGGATGTTGATAAAGAATGCAGATGTTTCCAAAGTACTGAGACAAGCTCAAAACACAGCTGCCTTTGGATCTTGACTCTGCCATCACTTGCTGTTCAAGGACTGTCCAGACTTCAGTTCTGGGATGTAAACTTCCTCAGAACATCCTGCTCTTTTATCCCAAGGAAAAAAATTCACATCTGAGGTAAGGAAGATTTTGTATTTCTCTTCACTGCTTGTTCTGATTAAATCTCATTAAGTGCTTTTCAGCCTCTTGTTTTAATTTTAAAACTCATAATCCCCCAAATTGTATGCAAGCAGCCTAGAAATGCCTCCTCAGTCTGGCTGTCTTTACTGACAGGGGAGGGAAACCGGCACCTGCAGAGTAGAGTCAACACCTAGAATTACAGAAAACTAGTGGAAAAGCCAGAAAGTGGGGAAATTCTCTTCTGCTCACTTTAGTCAGTAACAAAGGGCTCTGCCTTGTATCACCTTCACTTAGAATAGTCCTGTTCTTATCTGTTGGTTGTTTTTCCACTGCTAGATAGCTGGGTAAGTTTTTCAGGAAACAAAACACAAGCATGCAACCACAGGAGGACTCTGCCTTGTTCTGCATGATTCAACTAAAAGTTGTCTGTCTGTACCTAATCTTGACACAACTGCACTCCTTCAGTCAACAGGGAACACCTGAAAGTGCTACTCCTTCCTAAGAGGGCACCCAAGAAGGGCATGTGGAAATCCTTAAACAAAAAAAAATTAAATACACATTGGTGGGTACACACACACACACAGATATAAATATAGATATGGATGACAGATGATTATATAGATATAAATAAATAGATATAGGTATTTCTGTAGATCTGTAGATATGAGAGATTCTACCACTTTTCCTGGCAGAACCATACAGTCTAAAAGATTTCCTTGAGCTTGGTAGGCTCAACTCCTCTCAGACCTGAATAAATCAAAGGCAATAAGTGCATTAAAGTGAAAAGAGTTATTCCAGTGCTAGGCAGTGCAAAAGCAGTGCAAGCCAACCCATTCTAATACATCTCTGTCTGCTGTCCAGGCATTTTATCTTCTTATATGGATGAATCCTAATGGCTTTAATCCTTTCTGACTTCCAGCACTGCACACTTCAGCCATGGGGTAATGGGGTACAGGGAATTCAGGGTTTGGACTGCCAGCCAGAAGCATGTCCCACTCCTCAGCCAGTCTGTACCTCTGTTTACTCTGGCATGCTGCTGCCACTTGTGCCCTCTCAGAACATCTGAAAAGGCTCCTATTACATTTACTCAGTTTTTATTCTTTCCCAATACTAGCAGATGGTCAAGTGTCACTCTCCAGCCCTCTCTTTTCTACTTCTGTAAGTTTCTGATTTTTGGCACAACTTCTCCAGAATATGTCTTGGAAACTTTCAGCATTTAACTTTCTCAGCCTGTCACCTGGTTTTGTCCCTTCAGAGCCATAAAAGGAAATGATTGCTTGAGGGGCAGAGCTACATATATCATCCAGAGTGTATCATGGTTAGGTGGATGTAGTGAAAAAAAAGTGTCTGTGTGGAGGAGGGCTGCCTTTCAACACATCAATTTGCCAGGAAAAAAAATATGGCAGTTGGGCTTCTGAAAAAAAAGGAGGAGGAAAAGAAGCTAATTATCTGTGTAAGTCAGCTCTGAAAAGTAAATAGAGAAATAAAGCAGTTAACACTTGGATGCACTTTAAATCCCAAGGCTGCTTCCTTGCTCTTACATGTGTGTGTTTAATAATGCACAAGTTCCTCACTTGCTGTGTTCTTGTGCTACACCCCAAACCCCGGGGGAGTGAGAGGACACAGCATCTCACCTGAGACCGTGCAGTGGCCCTGGAAAACTCCACAGGAACAGCCCTGAACCTTGTTAAAAAACCCCAGCAGAACAGAGAAACACCAAGCTTTCAAATTAGGGCATCTATGTCCCTCTCTAATCCACATGCCCCTCTCTGCACTGACAAATACATGATTACCTGAGTAATTTGCAGGGATAGTCCATGCTGAAATGTGCTTTTCCATTGCATTTCCCTCTGTTAATAACCAGCTGGCCTGGGAGATCATTCGCTGTTTGCAATGCAGCAATAAGTGCATATTCTGGACAAACAGCTTGTTAAGAAAGACTTTTAGGTCTGGCCTTGTTGCTAGGAAACTGGAAAAGCTACTGGAAAGCTGCTTGAATGTGGTGGAGTGTATTGCTGGCAATCAGTATCACTTGCCCTCGGTGATAGCCTGCAGCCTTTAAAAATACTGAAACATAGCCCAATGCCATCATATGCCTACAAGGTGTTGGGAGGACATGCAGTTAATTAAGTGGCCCAGGTTTGCATGTTTGGAGCTCTGGAGCCCAGTAAATACCATCATTTAAAGGGCACTGGAGGAATGTTTAAGACCAAATCGTTTGTATGCATTGCTGGCCTGGCTCATTAAAAGCCAAGGCTGATCAAGGTGTGAGTTTGCAGCAGGGTGGTAGAAATGTCTCATGCACTTTTGCAATACTGGCACAGCCCCTCAGTGTCACATCCTGTTTGGATTTGGTTCCTAGCTGGGAAGTTATTTTGGCAGCTCTCCTCACCTCTAGTCACAGTATTCCCCACTTATGCATCTCTGGGTCCTTCTCTACAGGATGCGTATATCCTTTAATCTTCTTACTGTGTGTCTTCTCAAGCCACATAAATCCCCAGAGTAATTCCAATTGCCAAGAGACACATTCTGGTGTAGCACTGGGAGTAGGAGAGAACATGGGGATGAAAACTTTGATGTGCCTTGAGAGGGCATTGGGGGAAACTGTGAGCACATCAAGCAGCATCCCCAGGCACGAGTCCTCAGGGCAGCCTGGAGGATGTGTACACCATGGATCCCACACCCTGAGCCCAGCACAGCCCCTGGGGTAGGAGCTGCTGCAGCAGAGGAGACAAAGCCCTTGGCACTGTCTGAACCATCAGGTATTGGTTGGGGTTTTCTGTGAGAGTCCTTTTTGTCCTCTACTCTGGGCTGCTTCCCTGCAAAGTGAGCAAAGAGACTTTTCATTGCAGCTTTTCCGCATCTGTGGAAGCCTTCCTTGCCTGGAATTTAGGTTATGGCTATTTTTTCTTGCCTTTCTTTAGTACCTCAAACTCTCCAGGACTTTCTCTACACATAAGCTGTCAGGTGGCTCTGAAGTCCTGCTCCTTTCTTTGCTAACCAAGAGAGAAGTACAACTGAAAATAAAATCCCACCGTTTCCACATGGAGGATCAGCATTTTTTCAGACTAGTTACAGTGCCTCAGATTGTTAACCAATAACACTATTTTAGAGATTCAGTTGCCTTGTGATGGGGACTGGCATGACCAAAGGATTTCTTTCCAGTAGCAAGACCACAATTTGTGTTTTAATTAGACAGTGATTTTTCAGCCATCCTTACTTTGGGGATCCTGACTACTTTTCAAGCAGAAGACTTCAGACTCTTTCCCCCCACCCCAAGATACATAAACTGCAGCTCAACACCCCAGAACTAAAGGATCACTCCATAAAAGCCACCCCAAAACTGGTGACAACCTTTCTGAGGGTGGAAAACACACTGCATACACCAGCAGATAAAACTTCATATGGATTCTTCCCCTGCCTGCATGGGGAGAAGGCAGTGCACCCACCCAGGCTGCCTCTGCTCCCTCCATGGCTTCTGCCAGAAAACTTGGAGCTCAGTGTCATGACCTCCCCTCCCTTGAATGAAATTAAGGCTTTATTGCTTATTCTGAGGAAATGAAAACAAAACACAGGGGCCTTGCAGTAAAAGGAGATATGAGGAGGGAAAATGTGGGATTCAGGGGTGCAATAAAAGTGTTTACAGTTGTGCTGTCTGCTCTTAGAACTGAACATGGACAAAGACATAGTGCAAAGGGAGGCAGGAGAGATTAAGATGATACCAAATACTCGAAGAGATCCAGCAATGCCACTGAAGGGTTCTCAGCTGTGGTTCAGCAGAACAAGGGGTGTCAATCCATGTGGTTTGTTTATTCAGAATCAAGCTCATGCAAATGTAATAGACCTCTCTGTCAGCTTCCAAGCTTTGCCTAGAAAAACTCTCTCTCTCAAGGTCAAATTTATCCTTATAGAAGTTGTGAATGAAGACTTGCCTGAAGGGAAACTGCAGATGCCCTGAAGGACTTGGCTCATTTTTTTTGGTGGTCCTCTAGAAAATTCATGTAAAAAGATGTCATCACTTCAGGGCATGAATTGCCCCCTGTGCACAGCTCCTACTCCCAATGCTTTGTCATCTAAGAGGCCACTGCCTCCTTAGCCCTGTGCTGATACTGTGGAAGGACAATACCAAAGGTGTAATTTCATCAGAGGTCTCACCTCACCTGTATAAACACCCTACTTGAAGCTTACACTCCTGACTGTGTTGCCCATGTGCCCCCAGCCATCCTTCTGTTTAACATGGTGTGTTTGAATGGAAATAAAACTGTCAGGATTCACTCTGCTCCCTTATCTCTTGGGAGATGCTGGTCCCTGTAGTGGCCAGGCTTTCCAGTACCATGGAATCTGGGAACTCAGTGGTCATTGATAGACACTGTCACTACAATGCCCCTGAAGGGAGGTGACGCAGTACTAACCCAGGCACACAGGCACAGATTTATCACCTTCCCCAGGCTCAGGCAGAAAGCTGACTGCTCTCTGAAGGCTGGTATTCAAAATACTTGAGTATGATCTTCTTCCAGGGCTATTTTTAAAAGGTGGTGATCCTACAGAGATCTTGCACTGCCCAGAGGGGAAGGGTGGGAGCAGGGACTGTGAAAGAGCCAAAAAGATGATTCTGACCATGCTGTTTTCTGCTGGAAGCAGTGGCTTCAAAATCTGCCCTCTTTCCACCTCCAAGACTCCAAAGTCTGGAAAATCAAGGATTCTCTAGGTAACAGGAACACTGTGGGGGCTTGCCTGCCCTTGTAATTGTCCAGATCCTTCTCCCAGTCACTGCTGAGCAGGAGACAGCTGGTGGTCCCACAGCAGAGCTGGCACCACCATGGCTCACGTTTCCCCACACACCCTGTCCTGCTCAGCAGTTTTTCCATGAACTTATCTGGGCAGCTCTTTATGCTTTGTGCTGGGAAGATCAAAGTCAAGGTGTCCAGAATAAAAAGCTCACGGTTACCATGAGGCCTCTCTCAACATGCTGGGAATAGAAATGTGGCAATCAGACTTGGGGATGAAATCATATTGGACATGCTGGCTTAATCTCTAAAATATGAAATTGTATGGAAAGAATTACAGCTAAAAAGCATTTTACATTTTAGAAAGCTGCTCTGACCCATGCTGGATCAGGAAAGAGAAGGAGAAGAGGGGGGGAAAAAAGCCTGTGGGATGCAAAATATTATACCCTGTTGGGTTAGAAAAAAATATCATCAAATTAATAGTCTCCTGCTCCTGTACTATGAAACATGATTCTGTTTGAAAAAGAAAGGTCTGAGATGGCTTATTTCAATTCTCAGGATCAGATTATTTGCTATTTGCAAATATCTGGATGTTACTTGCAAATCCTCCTCAAACCTTCATGTATTTTAGCCCAACTCATACATTCATTTCACAGTCAGGTTTATGTGGGATGCAGAGCAGGACTGAGTTGGCTGCTCTCCCAATACACCTTTATTTAGCCAGGCCACCAGGGAGCAGAAACAACAGGCCATGGATAGCCAGCTGCAAGAGATAAATGACAAGTAGAATAAATAAAGACACATGCAATTTGTGGGTTCCTTGTTGAAAAACCTCTTCAATTCAATGAATATTTTCTAATGCACATCCAATAACAGATTCTCATCCTCCTGTACTCTGGGTTGCAAAGCAACACAGAAAGCTTGGGAATTTTTGTGTTGTTCCCATGTCGTCATGAAGAGAAGACTGGTGTGATAAGGACAGTGATGTTGAATGATGCCACACTTGGTGGAACACCTAGAATTTCTTCATTACCACAAAATCAAGGCAGGTTTCTGTAACAATGTTTGAAATGCATCTTCACTATATGGCAAAATTTTCAAACGCAGAGATTAGAGAGCCTTTACACTCAGCAACAGAACTTTCCTCACTTCACTGTTCAGTGTTGTGTCAAGCTGTAAAATGAGCCAAATCTTAGTGCTTCTTGACTTTCAGGGTCGGAGCTGTTTTTCAATGTCACATCCAGAAAGATTTTTCCTGAAATACCTGTAAACATGGTAAACACCCTCACATGGCAGGTTTTGGAATAAGATCTCTTTAGTACATGCCCAACCCCAGCCCGGGAGGGCTGGATGGACCCTTTGGGCAGGGCTCCCTGGGAGGAGCACAGGAGGGAGGGCTGGGCTTTGTACCTTTGGTTCCTCACTTTTTCCCAATGCTGATTTCTGATGGCAGAGCGATCTTCCCGTGCCATCCCCATCTTCCACTGCCCTGAAGCAAGCACACACCAGCCCGTGGGGCCATGCCCATCCCTGCTGCTGCATTAGCACAGCTTCTGTCCCCTTCCCCTTGGAAATCCTGCTCGGCCAGCCGGGAGCTCACCTGCCTTTGGAGCCCGTGGCCTCAGCCCGCCTGATTAGCCATGAAAACGGCCCCGTTAAGCTCCTGGCTGGGGGGAGGCTGTGTCAGAGACACTCAGCCAGGCTCTGCAGGAAGCCAGCTCTATTAACAAGGAGCAGGAAGAAGCAGCACCTTGTGTCAGAATGATCTCTGCACTCGCAGTACCTGGGGGGAGCATTATCGCTTATCAGCCCGATATTTCACCGCGCTCTTTCTTCCACCGTCTCTTTCTCCCTTCTCCTCGCACAACAGCCTAGACACACCAACTGGACCATTGGCAAAATATGCCAAAAAAAAAATAATAAAAAAATTTAGCATTTGGACAAATCTTCAGGGTTTTTTTCTGACCAGCCTGGTGAGAAGGGAGAAAAGAAAACAAAGGTAAACAGTAAGTGAAACACATTTGGGCTGAGAGCTGTGTATTAGGTCAAAAAGGAACAAATCTCTGCAGGATCCCAGGGGGAGATTATATTTTATTGGTGTTTTTATGTACAAAGGAAAAGGTTAATGGAAGGTCTGAACAGAAAGGTTCACAGAAAATTGTCATCTGCTTGTGTTTTGTTTTTGAAGTAATAGTTTTCAGGAGCCAAGGGAGGAGGTAAAACAGTAAAGGCCAGAGGTAAATTGGAGGTGGAACAGTTTGGAAGAACTTTGACAAAATCACTTAAAACTGAGAATGCAGATTTGTCAAGACTGAAATGCATTCCTGAATTATGCCAATTTTTGTCCAATTTTAGTTGTGGAGCAAAGAATACAGGAAGGGATGAGTGCTAACACTGGGAATAACAGATTTTTTTTTTTTCCCCCTCTAAATGAATTTTCAATTAGATCAATTTTTCTAATGGAGATGACCTAATAGGTTGTCCATAAAATAACAATGTCTTTCAAAACAAACAGTGCTGATCTAGAAAGTTTAAGTTAATCCTAAAGGAATCCCTGTGGAATGTTTTCTTTTGCAAAGAATGATGTCGTTTCCCATGCTTGGTTTTAAGCCAGACTGGAAACAAAGCTAAATAAGAAGATGATGCTGGGCAGAGCTCAATTTCCATCATTTGTCCAGCGATGGTGTCTGTGTGCAGCAGGACAGGAGGAGCAGCTGCTGGGTCTGAGCTCCCCTCCAGGCTACTCTCAAGAGCAAATGACTCTCGTGTCAAAGGGCTTGTTTTACTTTTGATTTATGTTTTGTTTAACATAAATTCTGTTGTACTGGTCAGAGCAGAGGTCTTCCTAGAGTAGCATTCAGTCCCAGCAGTGGCTAGTGGAATGGATTTTTTCAGGGTAGGGAGATAAAAACCAACTTCTGGATAGAATGATTTTTCCTAACATGTCAACTCAGCCTGGCAATGAGCCCTTTAGGAATTTCAAGGCCAGGTTGGACAAGGCTCTGAGAAACCTGCTGGGGTGGAAGATGTCCTTGCCCACGGCAGGGGGATTAGAGTGAGATGGTTTTTAAAGTATCTTCCAAACCAAACCATTTTATGATTTTCTGATTCTCTGATTCTTGTGTCATTTTTTTCTATATTATTTAAAAATTGGGATGTAGTGGAAAGCCATCAACTAACGTAGACATTCTGCTGGGCTCTGAGGATTTCAGTGCTAAAAGAGGAGGAGCAGTTTGGGCAGTCTGAGCACGCTGCTGCTGTGTGTGCAGAGCATTCCCAAGACTGACACCAGACCCCTTAGGCTGAACATGAAGGCAGGAGCAATAGTGAGCTGCAGCAGCATCTCTTCCCTTCCCAGGGCAGAGGCAGAGGAGGGCAGGGAGGCTGTGTCACAGCCCACAAGGCTGCTGCCATCTCCAAGCCCAGCAGATCATGCTCCCCTCCCAGGCCTCGAATGCGAGGAACGTAACGAACACAAAAACTCTTTCTGAAGTAACAGAATTCCTTAGTGACCTTTAGTGCTGAACTACATCTCTCTCTCAGAGTTTATGAAGTAGATTTCATTGCAGTTGGGGAAATTAGTGCTCCCATTTTTCTCTTTGGGATGTGTTTGATACTTAACCTGCCTTAAATCTATAGTCAAGCTCTAAACTCTTCTTGCTGTACAGAGTTTCCTTCTAACACAAATGTCTTGAACCTAGAATTGCAGCAAGATGCTCAGGAAAACGTTTTCCTCAGCCAGGCAGCATTTCCTGAGGGTCTGCAAGCAGGGCTGTTTGTGCTCATGTTTGACAAAGGCATGTGCATAGGGCAAGATAGCAATTCATCTTAGAAATTAGAGAGAAGTCTTAAAAAGATCTGCTTTCAGTGAACTTAAGAATATGACTTGCCAATTCATCATGATGGTGTTCCCCGTGAATGGAAAGTGTACTCTGTGTTTCTAAGATGTTTTACACAATTTTCCAGGATATTGTGTCACATCAGCAGAAATTCAACATTATGCAGCTCTTAAGCAGCACAATTTGACACTTCCTTTCAGCTTTAAAGAAAGTAGCATTGGTTCTTCTGATCCTGATGCTTGCCAATAAATCAGGACAAGCAGGCTTAACCAAGCTATAGATACAGCAGTTTGCTCCTGGCTATGTCACCTGCTGAATGCTTCAATATAAATTCACATGGAAGCAGGATGCTCTTCAATTAGTTGGCGAGCTGCATCAAGAGGAATGGTGAGATGTTGAGCATAGATATTTATCTGATCATTACCAGGAGTACAGGTAGCTGGAAAACTTGTGAGAAATAACAAAAGGTTTGCAATTGAGTTTGGACAGAGAACACATTTGAACATGAGAATATAACCACTTTGGTCTTGGAAAAATGGAGAGAATTGCCATGGAGAGATTAGACAGTCCCAATAGGTGGGTAGGTGAGTAGGTAGAGAGAAAGGGATAGAAAGAAACCTGAACAGAAGCAGGAGAGAAATTAGGCTAGTGAAATAAACGGTGGGTGTGAATGTCATTTCAGGGCTTTCCTCTGTTAAAACTCAGAGCACTTAAAAAAAAAAACAAAAAAAAAAAAAAAACCCAGGGTTTTCTCTTCAAGAAGAACTGCAAAGGCAGGAGGAGAAAAATGTTTGCCCAAAAGGGCAGTGCTGGAATTAGGAGCAGGATCAGGAAGTGCTGGCTGTGTTGCCCAGCCCCACAGTGCTCTGTGAGGATGATGTTGAGCACATTTAGGGGAAGGGAGCGCTCCACAGGCAAACAGGCAAAATATTTCTCTGTGAAACTGCTCTCTGAGAGCCCTGCACAGTAACTCATGTGGAGGGAGAGCGGTGGGGAGCTGCCAGAGCAGGCTCACTGAGGGAAGATAAGTTGTTGTGCTCCAAGACGGATCATCCCCCAGCTGTCCATTGCACTTTCTGCCTGAACTGCTGCCGTCTGTGGAGAATGTCAGGTCCTTGGGGCCTCGTCTCCCTGCATCTCCCACATGAGATCGAGGGCCTGGCAAGCACCTTCCCAATAAATTATTGTTATTGCAAGGAAGGGAACAGGCAGGGAAGAGACTTTTCAGTGATCCTAGCAACATTCTGCCTCCAACAAGCCCATGCCGTGGGAGAATTTCAAAACGCTTCCAGGAGCCGAGAAGGCAGATGCACGTTGGAAACCTTTGAAGGAGATGAATAGCAGGAAGCATCTCTAAAAGACCCACAACGGCATTACTGCAGGAAAACCAGCTGCAAAATGAGGTAATGACTCTTCAATACTCTCCAATATGCTGGCACAAGTCCTCTGCGTTTCATCTCGCTATCTATCAATGTAGCATTAGAAGATCCTAAAGTGTTTACAAGTGGATGCAGGGTTGGTCTGCTGGCCCTGTGGGGATGCTGATCCCTCTTTCCAGAGCAGGCATGACAAGGCAGAGGTCATCCTTCTCTGTGCACTCAATTACACAGGAGCCAGGCCCCACTGTGTGTTTTTCCCCTGAGACTCCCCTCCTGGGTACTTACTCTAAAATTGTCTCCTGCCACGTATTTCTTTCTCCTTAGATATTAAAAAATAATTAAAGGAAGAAGATAAGAGCAGAGAAAAGCTGGGGGAGGAGGAGAGATGAGGGGGAAGCCCTGTCCCTCCAGAGCTGAACAGCAAGTACAGAATCACTGCTGCTCCATGCACAAATGACCTCCTGATCTGTGCAGGACCTGAGCTGGCTCTCCCAGTGCAGCACAGCCAGGCAGTGCTGCCACATCCTGCTCCTTCCCTGCCCCGCTGCTTCAGGGGACACTCTGCTGGAATCCAGGGCAGGATAGGGCCCTCTGGAAAGGAAACTTCAGGAAAATAAGCTTCCGAGGGGATCGACTCCAGCAAGTGCCTCTTCTTTGTGTGAAAGGGAGCCTTCTGCATGCAGGCGGCAGCAGAATAGATGGAGACCTGTCAGAAAGTGATGCATAGGCAGCTAAGTGAAGCCCAAGCATTCATAAAGAAACAATGTTATCAAAGATGAATAGCTTGAAAACTGCTTTTAGGAACATTTACACAGGGTTTCACCTCCTGGCAACACAGAAACGTCAATGCTGCTGGGGCTGACTCATAGCAGAGCAGGAGAGCTCTACAGAAGGCTCCCGCTCTCCTTTTCCTTCCGCACCAAGGTCTCTGCAGGGGTGTGTGTGTGCAGGGTGGGGGTGCTGCACTGAGGAATCACCCGGAATCGGCTCAGAGAAGAGTTGTTTTCAGAGTCCTTGCCATGCTTTATTAGTGTGGAAATTCAATAATCTCATTAATTACAGAAAAATAATGTAAGGTGGATCTGCTGGGCTCCTGCACAATTTGAGCTCTCCTTCTGTGGGTAATTGCCAATGACATGTCTGAGAGAAATATCACAATGATACATAACAAAGGGCAGCGCAGCTTTACAGCATAGATCTTGTTGCTATGGGAACTTGTCTTTGCTCCTATCCCAGAGCTAGATGATTTATGTATGTGCAAGAGTTCCTTTATTTTAGGGCTTTTGCAAAAGAGAAAAAAACCCCTATCAGATCTCTAGCCACATCTATCCATCCGGTTATCTATCCAGTTATCTAATAATTCTTTCTTTATTATAATTACCTGTCTATTATAATCTTTATCCATGGCCTCATTCTTCCAAATATTCTGCTCGCTATCTACTTTTGGGGACCAAGATACAAGACAAGCTGAGGGAGGGAAAAAAAAAATGTGGACATCAGTAACTCTTTGTGCGTGCTGCCTGGACGTGACTGCTGTTCAGAAGCAGAGACAAAGCAGCCAAGCCACGAGCCATGAGCCCCTCCTGCCCCAGTGATGCTCTCCGTGCTCACATGCAGCAGCAGGACAAAAGCAGCTCCCTCATCCCTGGGGCATAAAGGGAATTGTGGAGAAAGAAAAAGCCTCAGATCTCACTCCTTGTGAATGGTCAGAGAGCGCAAGGGTCACCCACAGCTGTGCTGGGTATTGAAGGTGGAGTTCTGTGAGGAATTGCTGAAAGTCCTGAAATAACTCCCCAAAAGACTGAAGTTGGAGCATAACTCCCATTAACTTCAGTCGGTTCATCCAGGGTGGGGAGATGATTGGCTAAATGGTGAAATCACAATATTTTAATTCAGAAACACACACCTTTGGCTGCAGCTCGTTGCTGTCTGTGCATTTTATAATTTGTTAGGCATTTCCTAACAAGCTCTTGGGTCCAGATATACCTGAGGTTAATAGGAGATCTTTTTTTTCTCTGGTAGGATTCTGTTGGGGTCCTTGGTTTCTCCAGGGGGACCATGTAAATTACCTGTGCATCAACAAGAAACTACTGGAAGGTTCAAGCTCAAAAATTATATCTTGCAGTCTCGAGAGACCCATCAAAGAAGATGTTCAAATTCTGGTGTGCACACAGGTTTAGAAGATTTTGAGACACAAAATTGGTCCTGGCAGCCTCTACCTCTGAATTTATTTTATTCCACATTGGCTCCAGTGATATGAAATGTCTTTAAGCATGTGGATATGTTTTTGTAGGGTATTTAATGTAATAACTTGAAAGTTCAAGATATGATACAGGCAACCTGGCCAACAGCCATGTTCAGGTTCAGGTTCAGGTTCATCTTTAAATCAACCAAAACAAGAGCCTGAGAAGCCACCTGACACTTCTGTTAAGTCACAACAGTATGTAAAATGCAAGCTCGCTCTGATTTTGCCACATGCTGTAGCATTACTCAAGGCTATTATTTTACTGGGAGAGTGAACATGATGCCCATGACTTTGTTCACTCAATGGCTGGAAACAATCTTCTTCTTCTATAATGTATCAGAAAGTCAGGGCTTTAACTTTGCAAGGAAAAAAAATAATCACACGAATCACTTGATCTTGAAAAGAAAGAAAGTAAAATTCCATATTTATGAGAGTTCTCTTTCAGCCTGGAAATTCACTGATCAGTGAAACCTCGCTTTGCAAGTTCAGAGAGCTGATTACACTCCTGATCTAATCAGTTCCTTGCTGCATGGAAGCCTCCTCCACACAGACCTCCTGCTTGACTTTCCTTCCCCCAAGCCCCGCTGTAGCTGAACCATGGCTCTGCTGAAGTGCTGAATCACGAGATGGAAGCTGCCTGTGATGGCCCCACTGATAAGACAAGCTTTGTGGAGTTGGAAGCATTCTTGCTCTGTAATTTCTCAGACCCTCATGATGTGGGTACACTTGCAGAAATCACTGTGCCAGTTCATGTCCAAGATAAAAGTAAATCCTCTGCACAGCTGATCGACTCTTCACACCAGGGCTCCTGATCCACCCCGAGTCTGTGGCCAAGAGCAACAGCTCCCTCCTCCCCAGCTCCCTCCCTCACCCAGAGTTTCAATTCCTTAAAGCTAATCAATATGCTTATTAATGTTCCAAAATCAATTATCCTAATAAAGCCTGGAGGGAGCTGAGGGGTTGCTATTCAGCACTCACCTTTTATTATCCTGACTGTTTATTTCCCCATTGATAGAACTGTCTGACTTTATGACAGATTACGGGCGAAACTGCAGCACTCAACACACTTGTCAGCCCCAGAGATATGTTGTGTTATTATTACCATTTCGAGAGCCTTTTGCTTACATTTCCTGGTTGTATGGATGCTTTGGAAAGAGTCCCTGGCCTCTCTCTGCTGGAATAGGATAGGGAGTGCTGCAGCTCCATGCTGCACATCAAACGGATAATAATCTGTTCTATCTATTCCATTATAATATTGCCCCAGGCCATGGCACGTTGTTTCTGCAGCAGGCAATGCTCTGTCATCTGCAGCAAGGCTGCAAGACATGAGCAGGGCAGATCACCTCGTGGCCATCCACAGCACATCAGGTGAAGGTGCATTCAGAGACATGATCCCAAAAGCATCAGGGGAGAATGGCATTTCTCCTGCAACTGAATCCCCCTGTTCCGTGCAGAAGTTGTGTCCAGAGCCTGGAATAAAGACTGTGATTCCCTGCAGAAGTGCAGCATTTCAGAGGCAGGGCAGCTCAGGGGCAGGGGGCAGAGGCAGCCCCGAGGGGGCTGCAAGTGCTGCTCAGTCTCCTGAGCACTGAATTCAATCCCTGGCTGCCAAGCACGGCTACAGGCACATTCTAAGGAAATTCAACTGCATGTTTCTTTATTTCCTTCCTGGGCTTATTGATCAACCATTTAAGAGTAGGAGAAGAGACTGTAGGTCAAGTTATCCTCCAAGATTGTTCCAGCAAGGTGCTGAAGCAGGAAGTGATGTGAAAGTCTATAAATGAAATCAGCCTTTCCTAAGTGCCCTCCTTCACCTTGCATGCAGTGTCCATCCTGGCCAGCAGCCTGCTCTGCTCACCAGCACCCAGGGGGCCTCTGGCCAGCAGAGCTGGGGCTGGGAGCACTGGGAATCTGCTCTTTGGTTGTGCAGCCTCTCCCTGGGCAGGAACACATCTATTCCCTGCCTCTATCTTTAGACTATTAGCTCCCAGGGAAATTCCTCTGCTTGTGCTTGGAGGAAGGTGTCTGAAATGCTTCCCTCTCACAGTCTTGGAACAATTTCTGTACCCTGTACAGTAAATCTTTTATCCACAGGATGGCAAGTCAATGGGGAGTTTGACCCTGGAACAGCATGGCAGAGAGAGGCTTTTCTTTCTTACTGGGGCCACTAAAGAATATGTATCACTTACTTCTTTTCAGTTAACCAGTATTAGATCAGACCATTCATACCAGTTTTTAAACTGGTAATGAGACAGGCTCCATTTCAGAGAGATTATTGCTTTATTATGAAGTGAACATTTGGCAGATGTTTTCATTTTACAGAATTCATTCACATTATCAAGATTTCTCTCTATCTTATTTGATTTAATGTTTCTTAAAAGTGATTTGTCTCTCTCTAATGCTTAAGACCAGTGCAGTCCAATCAGGCAAATTGTCTGCATTGAAGAGTTCCTGTGGGATTCATAACAGCAATAGGACCTTTTGGGTTTTCTTCTGAAAAAGGTTTCTTCCAAAAAACCTCAGAAAATACATCCTGTGCTAATTATTTCTCTCATCCTAGTCCTCTTTTATCCCAGCTTTTCCTGCCAATATGCCCGTATAGCACAATTCCAGATAAATCAGAAATGCAGTGAAAAGTGGCATGAAAGCAGCGTCACAAAAAGAAAAAAACTTGATTGAAGTTGTGAGCTAGAGAGAGAAATGTGAGCCCATCCGAATCTGAATTAATTAAAGATTTTATTAGCATCTGATGGTGCCCCAGGGAAAAGTTCTTCTTCTTTTTTTTTTTTTTTTTTATCCTCTGTCTATTTTAAAGGCAAAATACCAAGAAAAGCATTCAAGGGTCATGCCAAAAAAATTTGTTTTGAGGGTGACACAGCCATCCCCCAGCCCTGCCAAACGTGTGTGATAGAGTAAACAGGGCCAAGCCAGTTGGGTATTTTTCTGTAACAAGGAACTGGCAGCCTATGCTAATTGTGAGCTCAGCTGAGTGAGAAAATCAAGTGCATTATCAAATTTTACTGTCCTTTTTTAGCTTTTGCAGTGAAGGGAGCCCTGAGAAGTCTGGGTAGGTAAATAGCCCCGTGGCTGGGTCACAGAGATCTCCTGTCCCTCTGAGTCTCACCACGTGTGACTCACTAAGGCAGCCAAGAGGATGAGTCCTCTGCTCTGTCCCCTGCTTAGGTACATTGCCTCAGTTGCACGGGGCTGCAGGTTCTGCAGAAAGAACCTCAGTTATGGAAAAGTGTGGCTGGGGAGCACTTGAGGTAGAGGAATCCAAAAATCAGCCCCAAGAGCAGCGTGCACTGCGATCTCCACCCGAGTGCACCAGGAGCAGAAACTCCGCCAGACTGGCCCAGTGTTTGCCACTGAGCTGTGAAATCCCAGCTCCCCTCCCTGCAGATGCTCTGCCGAATTCAGCCAGGAGGAAGGGAGTGGGTAACTCCCCCTTCCACCCACCTCTCCCTCCCCTCCCTGTCCCTCTCAGAGCTTGGCCTTTATAACAAGGCATTTCCTTCCCAGGCAGGGAATCGATCCCCCAGACTCCAAAGGCTGCGTGCAAGACACAGGCTCCAGCTCACACATCAGTAATGCTGCTGTTTGCTGCTGCAGTGGTGCATCAAGGATAACTACAAAAGCAGATCAGATATTTTAAGTAAACCAATCTATTCATAATTTATTTTTTGGAACCAGCAAGTTGGCTCTGTGCTGCAACACTCAGCTGAATCATTGCACGTCGTGTTCAAAGGTGAATGCCAGTAGATGTGTCACCAGAGATCTTGCTTAAAATTCTAGCATAGTTATGAGCAATCAGGAGGAGCAAGAGACCTGAAACTGTAGAAGAGGCTGACTAGAGGTATGGCCTGGTACAAGTCACAGCTGATGGAGCCATTTCTTGGGAGACCAACTGAGTTTGCAAAGTCCTGATGAGAGGCTTGGCAGTGGGGCCTGTTGGGGAGAACACCAAAAAGTGAGTGGCTGCCATGTGGGGGGTGAAAGAGCAAGCGTTCTTTGGGCCAGTGGACTTTCTGGAAAAGGCAGTCTGGGGAGCTGTAAGTGAGGAAGCTCCTCAGTGCAGGCTGTGTTCTGGGAACAGGTTTTCAACCGCACTTTGTAAAGAAATAAAACCACTTGTCAGAGAAACACCTGGCTCCACTGTCAAAATCCCCAAAAGAAACCCTTCCCAAGAGATGGGTTATTGGCTCACTTCTTGGACCAAAGCACAGCAATAATAGAACCAAGCCGTGCCAGCTATGGCCCGATCCTCAAATTCACCGATCTTAAGCCCAAACAATGATTCATCCAACAATTTAGACCTCAGCCTTCCTGCTTTGGACACACATTCCAACAGCAGAGAAGAGGGGACTGTGCTACTTCTGAAAGGCCTCCTTTAAAGCTTTTCCCTCCACATCCCACTCCTGCACTCCGTTTGAGAGCCTTGATCCTTCACATCTGCCATGACTAATCCTGGCTCGTGTGCAAGGCCCCCAGCACCTCACGAGAGAGATGCTGATAGCAAGTCCCTGTGAAATGTGTTTCCCAGTTGGCCCTGATGGAGAGGACTTGTGGCAGACACAAAGGGGAGGATTAAACAGGCTGATCTATTTGAAATGAATAATCCTTATAAAAAAAAAAAGCACTTTTCTTCTTGTCAGGAACAAAGCTGGACCAAACCCATCCTCTTCCCTGGTATCAAAGAACAAGAGGTAGAGAGACCTGGGAATTACCGTGCTGCATTGCACGAGCCAAAGGGTCATATTTCAAAATATAGATTTTTTTTCACCAAGCCTTTGTGAAGAGAATGGAGGGAAAGAAGGATCCCCGTAGAGCCTTGTCCTCAGCCAAACTAACCACCCATTCATGAAATCCACAGCCCAGGCCTTGAAACTGCTGTTCTAAACTGCTGAGAACAAAAAACAAGATGATAAAATTTGCTTTTTTGTCAAAGGATCCTTTGAGATTCTGTAGGTGGGAGCAAAGGATGGAAGAATAAGGAAGAGTCTTGAAGTTAATTATTTTTATTGTAATTTGCAAACCACACTTCTGGCTTAAAAACTGTGACTTGTTCAGCACCAATACTGTTGAAATATCATTTTCATTCTTGTTTTTATTATTACTATTTTTTCCACTTTCCATCTTACTTGATTCTTGATTGTTCCCCACTTCAGTAGCCTGGCTTGTTATTCTATTATCTTCCTCAAGAGGCTTTTATGAGGAATCTGTAGGAGGAGATGGAGGTTTCAAGGGGGGAATTCCTGCAACAAACTCTTTTCCATTATTTCTTTACTCAATTTCATGCACTTATTTATTTTACATAATAATACACATGATATCAGGAGAAGCAGAAGAAAATAATACAGAAAGAAAGGCCAGAAAAATTAGTTATAGTTCAAGAAGCCTTAAAGTGAATGCCAAGAAATGAGCTTTGTTTTTTTTTTTTCAACATGCAAGTAGCCAGGGTGGTAAATTACTTGTCATGCTTTTGCTGGACATCTTGATTGCTTCAGTTTCAGCAGGTCTGTGGACTGCATGGAAAAGTAGTTTGCAAACAACAGAGTCACATCCTAGCACTTGTCTCAGCAGACACTGAGTGAGGTGACCTTGGCAGGAGCGCTTCTCTTCATGCCAGGATGGCTGGGCATATTTAGCAGCATTTATTTGGGAGTAGCAGGAAACCAGCTCCCATGCTGGCTGCAGAAAAGTATCCCTGGGGGACAGAGAAGTGTTATCCCCATTTTACAGGTTAAAAGCTGAGACAAGAAATAGTTTATTTGTGTAATTTGAGGCAAAGCAAGAAACCTGTGGGAGGGCTGGGTAGCACCCTCAGTTCCCAGCCCCAGACAGATGGCCAAGCCAGCAGCACCACTGTTCTTTCATTCCCAGCTTTCAGCAACAGAGAAGCATAAAGTGAATTTACTTCTGCATATGAGCAGATGCTGGAGGGGAGATTTGTTTTCCTGTTCTTTTTTTGCAGTCCTTGCCTAGCTCTGCTGGAGGCTGAGTAAATGAGATAAAATGCTGAACCAAAGCTGCAACACCCACTGATGCAAATTGTTCTTGGCCAGTGCTCATGGCCACCTTCATTTTCTGCAGAGAAAGGAGTGGCTGATGTTAAGACACAAGAAACCCATGAGCTTCCTTCTGATCCTGATAATTTCTCCCAGCCCAGTTTATGTGTAACAAGGGAGCAGCCAACTAACAAGTGATTTTCTAAACTTTGAATACAGACAGCCTCTCAGGAGAGTGTGGGGTACTGTCCTAGCTTCACCCAGAGCTTGATGGCCTGGTGAGGCTCACTTTTTCTGAATAGCAAAACTCCTCTTGCAGAACCAGCTACAAGGCCATCCCTATGGGATAATGCAACTCACTCACTTTTATATTCTCAGCTTCGTATTAAATTGCAACACAGACCCCATTGACAGACAAATTAGCCAAGTCAACATTTGAAGGATTCTCACTGCTAATGATCTCTGGTCCATGAAGGCAAACCTAAAGACTTCAGGCTGTACAAAACACTGCAGATGAGGAACCCAGCTGTTGATACAGCTGGCATCAATAAGCATTTCCAATGCAGGGTCCAAAAAGATCTGTGTATAAAGTGCGCTGCTGCAGAGAGATCATGCAGAAGTCAAGGGCTGTGCTGTTTACCTAAGTCTGGTACTGAAATCTCCCTCAGTCCTCCTCACAGTACACACAGCCCAGCCTGCTGGGACTGAAGAGTCTGCAAATGCACACTTGTTAACACACAAGATTCCCTCCAGCAGGGACAAGGCTGGGGGATTGCAGGCACGTGGAGAGGAACAGCCACACGGGGGAATAGACAGTGATGGTAAAAGCAGACCTACCACAGGCAGGAAGGCAGGAGCAGATCCAGAGCACTGGCTTAAGGATATGTGGATCTTCAGTGCAAAAGGTAAAAAAAACCAAGGGGGGTTGAGCTTTCACAGAAAACACATCTCAAACATGTTCAGGGCAATGAATGCAGTGTGTGAGGAGGGGGGCTGTAAGTCCACTCCTCCCCAGCTGAGCCTGGGGCTACACCACAGCCATCAGTCACCTCCTGGGAAGGGATCACTGGGGTCACAGGAGCCTGTCCAAACACTTCAGCTTCATGGCATGGCTGAAGTGCTAAAGAAATACAGGGAAATGCCTTGCAAAAATGAGCTTGAATTATAAACCCAAGGAGTAGAGTGAGGCAGACTAAGACAGAAATCAGCTCCTTTGGGTAGGAACCAAGGAAAGACAGAGATGTGCCAATCCAAAAGGCAAGATAAGGGACTTTAAAAATCCAGAGAAGTAAGGGAGACCCAAGGAACCAGCTTGTAAAGTCAGGTGGTGGCTGTGGCAAAGTAAAGAGAGGAAAGAGTCAGGTCTCAGACAAATCTGGGAAAGGCAGACCTTGGGTGCTGGATTCCAGGATAATTCAGTGCCTGGGGCAAAACAGTCTTAGGCACATAAGTCAAAAGCAACACTGTGCCAACAGCTATTTTAGGCAGTGGAAGTGGTTGGGTGGATGCTGGAAATCCTTTCTCCTCTGAGCTGGTGCTTTTGTGTGCTTGCTCCTGTTTGACCTGCTCCCACCTGGGACCAGTGAGGCTGGGATACACTCTCAGACTGAATCAGGCCCAGCAACATTTGCTTGTTCAGTACAGACAAGGGATTTTTGAGGACTGATTAGCAAATATTTGCACAGAGCTTTAAACATGTCAAGGGCTTGGTTTAACTAGGCTTTACACTGCTGTACAGGGATGTGCAGGTAAAAAAAGGAAGATTCAGAACATATTGTCAAATGAGGTCTTAGCTGGCTGGATTACAGAGATGGACCTGTTCTCTTATTCAGCCTTTAGGAAGTGTTTACAATTAAGCTGAAATGTGTGCTAAAGACCTCACTGTCCAGGTCACAAAGCAGGTTTGCTACACCTTTGGGAACAGCCAAAGCTTTTTGTGGGCTGCAGAACTTGCATACAGTGAGTCTGGTTCAGAAGTGATGTTGGAGGAGCTGTGCCAGGACTTTCTGGTCTCTGAAATGTGAGTGCCAACCCCACACAAACTCTTGCAAACTGGTACCCAGCAGTGTCCCAAGCACACAAGGGTGTGAAGGAGCTGTAATTGCTCATGGTTATATGGTATTTAGGATATGCAGAAAGAGCCATAAGAAAGCTCCAGGGGTACTGGCCAGACTGGTCCTTCTCAGCTCTCACTGAAAGCCTGGTTTCTCCTGCCTTTTATGTTCCCTGCTTCCACAGCCTCACTCAGCGTTGATCTGAGGAGATCTCCTCCTCACTGCTTTCCTCCTGGGGCAAAAGCCCTCTTGAGGCCTTGCTCAGCCCCCACAGGAGTGCCCATGAGGGACACATTGCCTGCCCCCCAGCAGTCTGCCTTCCCTGGGGACCTCCTTCAGCTGTTACCTGCCCAGGTCTGAGTTACACCTCATCCTCCTGTTCCACCATGGTCAAACCAACAATGGATAATGCTGAACAGGATGGGAATCCCTCAGGCACCAATTGTCCCAGCTAATGTTAGGGAATTAATTACTCTTCACCTGCCGTAAAAATGAGGGTCTCCTTACTGCCCGCTGGTAACTGGGAAAGTGGGATAGGTTTGATGATAAACACCACTGTCTGTATCTTAAAATAGAACTTATCAGAATAAAAGAGGCAGTGCTTGTCTTCCAGGATGGTACATGCATTTCCCTTGCCCTCATGCACTGGTCCACAACACATGGCTCCACATGGATGCTGCAGTTCCAGCTGTGGGAAGCAGAGAGTGCTGGGACACAGCTCAGCAATTTTGGGCTTTTAAAAGCTTCTTGCATCATCTTTTTCTGTGGCAAAGTCAAGTACCTTGCTGTTCATCTCTGTGCTGACAAACCCCCCTGGAACAACCTGAACTTCAAAGTTTGGTGGGAGCCAAATTACTTCCCCAGTGCTTCCCAGAGGAACTAGACTAGTTAAGAGGAGAAACGTCAGCACTGTCATCAAAGGGCACAGAGTATCTCACAGGGGACCCCTTAAAAGGAAAAGAGAGAGGGAAATGTGGACATTTCTGTCTGGGCTGAGTATCCACTTTATCCCCCTGTCATCAGAGGGAAGAAGGGGCAAGGAAGAGAGAAACAAAGCTGGTAATTAGCTTGCTTGGGTATCCCAAGATGGTTGCAGTTCAAAATGTTTGGTCAAGACCTTGGTACACAATTTCTCACAGCACCAGACAGGGAGAAAGAGGACAAATGAGTGAGAAGGTAAGCAAACTGGAGAGTTCATCTCATTGTTCTTTAAGTGTTCTTAAGGTGCTTAGAGGAGCAATTTCTCCAGCTGCCTCTGGATGGAAGAGGCACTTGTGAGCATTAGGAGAGAATCCTGTAGGTGGCATCTTAATGAAGACAACACTCTGCATCAAGGAAAAAGAAAGAGAAGAAGAAAATTAAAAGAAGGTATTAAGCTTAGTGTCTCACTTGCAAGGCTAGAAACTGGAACAAAAATCCCAGTAGAGCTGGCTGTGCTAGAGCTCCATTTCCATGGGAGACATCTGACAGGAGATGTCTGGCCAGCAATGAGACCAGTTCCCTTAGAAGTCAGAGGAAAGCTGTTCTATCTCCTCACTATGCCTGAAAAAAACCCCAAAAACAAAAACACCAAAACCAGACAAACAAACAAAAAACTCTGACTGTGCTCTTGGCTTTGCTGTTGGAGGTAGACATTCTCAGTAGAGTGTAAGGGGATCACCCTGCATTTCCTCTCTGGTGACAGCTCTGTGCTCTGCCCACCACTGTGAATTCAATGTTTAGAGAGAACCTGTCCACAGCTCTCTGTGGGTGTCAGGGGCCTGGGAGCTGGTGTCCATCCCTCAAGGAAAGCCATGTGCCATCATGGGCCGAGTCCTGGCTGCTCTGCTCTGAATTACACCATTTTTTTTGAGACTCTGTAGGTGACAGCTAGCAGAAGGTACAGTGCCTTATCCAGGGATGGCAAAAGCCATCCTATTCCTCCATTGGCTCAAGGAGTCATGGCATTCAGTTTTTAGAGGTGGACACACAAAGGCATTGGCCTGCCTGACTCCCATCCCGCATAGGTGCTGAGCACCTGTGAAAATCCATGGAAATTCAGGACATCATCACCCTCACGAGGCACTGCCCTGACTGCTTGTGCCATTTCATAGCCCTGGCTGCCCCACCGTGCACTGGGAGGGGGCACAGCTCCCTGCTCCTCTTCAGCCTGGGTGATTGTGTGCTACCACGGGGCAGGATTAAATGTGCATGTGGAGATATTGTTACTCTGCTCCTCCCAGACCCGATCTGGGCCGGAGATCTCAGTGCTGAGCCAGTTGTGAATTCTCTCCTACACTGCCTGGCAGAGAGCAGCAGCTGATGTCAAGTAAACAGAGAGAGGATGTCTGTAAATTAAGGGAATTCTGAGAAATGTTTTAATACAGAATAGCAGAAATTGCCTTCTCCTTCATAAACCATCCTAAGATGTGTAGCTCACAATGTGTGATAGAGACAGGTACAAATGCCTCCGTGCACTCCGGTTTATAAGTGGCTCTGTAACAGGTGTTATCATTTTGTCTGCTCAGTATTTTAACATCATTCATTTGTGCCATTGCAACGTGGCACAACAACACATCTTAGAATAATTTACTGTGAAGAAGCAATTGCTATGAATCACATCATATTGTCATTATGAATAAAGTACATCCACAAGCTGTGCCTTCAAGGAAAGTGTGGAAGAGACGTGCTCACCATTCAGCTTCTCACAGGCCTGCACTTACTTTTCTCCTTTCATTTCAGTGGTTCTCAATCTGCCCCTGCACAAATAATCACATCCCAAGGCTCAGAGAGATTTTTTTCCTCCCTTTCATTCTTCTTTTTCTTTGTTTACCAGTCACAGAGTCTGTCTGACCATGACTTGTGGGTTTTCTGGAACAAAGAGTACAGCTGCTGGTGCTTGTAGATGGATGCTCTCGTGACTGACTTAAACAGAATCACAGAACAAGTCAGATTAGATGGGATTTCTGGAGGTGACCTTTACCACCTTTCCTCAAAGCAGAGCTAACCTGTTTGCTACCAACCCTCCAGTACATCAGCCTGAGAAACTGAAACCTGCAGAGTCTTGGGAAAGATGAGAAGTGGAAGGGAAATCAGAGGAGCCCTTCAGACTCAGACACATGAAGGTCAAGGCACAGTCCTTAGGTTTGGGTATGCTGATCCTGTCTCTGCTTGCTTCACAGCAATAGAGAGGATGTATTTGCTGATTGATTAATTAATGAATTAATTAATTTATAGAATGCCAAACCAAGGAATGCTGATCCCACAGAGTAGCAATATGACCTTGAGACTGCCAGAGCCTCAGCTTTCAAGACACAGCCTTCTCTTCCTTCAGAGTGCTCTCAGATTTCTCAGTGCTGGAGAGTTCTCAGTGCTTCTTAGTCAGAAAACAAATGTTTTGTCCCAGTTCCATTTCTGAAACACGTCTCCATACTTTGACTTTTCTCTGTCACAACTGGAGTAAAAAACTCCCACCAAACAGAAAGCAAAAGACAATTTTAACACCTCAGAAGCTGACACAAAACAAAATTGCTATTTTCTCCTCCAGTTTCACTTTCTTAAGTAATTGTTCTGAGGGATCATCCTGATATTTTTTATTTCTCTTTCCCCTTTCTATTTCCTTTTCAATCTGGTCTGTCTTTCTCTGACAATTCTGCCTGGCTGCTATCCAACAGGTCTGTCCAGTTTCTTCTTGTACAAGCATATAACACAAAAGAATACAAAGAAGACTGGAAATGCAATTATAAAACTGTCTCTTCCACCCAGGCACAGATTTTTTAGACAGCAACCTCCCTTTCAGCACAGCTGGAAGGAAAAAAAGTGTAACTAAAGCCCTTCTGAGCAATGTCATTATTTATTCTGTATGGAATGTCCTGCAGAAAACTTTAATTAGACCACATGTATGATAAACTAACAGAGCAGGCTGAAGAAAAAAACATTAAACAAATAATAAGGGTAATGGTGCAATTACCTATATTCCTTAAAGCAGTAACTCTTGGAGGTGAGCCCAGTTTATTCAGAGTTTAGGAGCTGAAAATGGAACATGCACATTGAGATTGAAAGTGACACAAACACACACACAGAGTTGTCACTGAAACTGCTTTTCACTGGATGTTTGGGCTTTTGAACTAAAAGAAAATACTGTAAAATACCTCATTAAGGACAAGAATTGTCTGGGAAAGCAAAATTCTGAGTTCTTCAGTTAGCACAAGAAAAGATTTAGAATTATGGGAAAGGAAATATCCCTGCCAGAACTGCTGTGAAATAGAGAGTTTCATGTCTCTGTGCATGTGTCCATATCAATACATGTACAGGCATATGTGTGTTCGCACATTGGAGTATTTATTTTATGAAAAAACTTTTTCAACTATCAGCTAAATTGCTTAATTGCAGAAAAGTAGGCAAAAAGATTTGTCATAAGATCAGCACTGTCTGAAAATACAGTATCAGCAATTAAAAGAAATAGCCAACCCACCAACTGCTGAGCAGCAATCTATAACCCATGCTGCAACATTCTGCTGATGCCTTGTGCATCCTTCTCCAATACTCATAATAAAAAAAATATAATTTCAGACCTCAGGTGAATATCCCTCAAGTGTTCCCTTCTTAAATGGTAATATTTATAAGCAAATATATTGTAAAAATACTGAAAATATAGGAGAAAAATGAAAACTCAGGAGGGGACTATGAGAGGGGCTGGAATTTGTTGGACCTTGTTATTGATGGAGAGAAGACTGTGGAGTGCAGTTTTAATTATATACGTCTCCTATATTTCCCTGGGGGAAAAAAAAAATGAGTCTTTTCATTTGGCTCCTGCACTTCAAGCAGAAGACAAGTGGAGGGCCAAAGCTCCTCTTCAGGTTTTCAGCCACCTTTAAAGATGAGGAGGGACCGGGGAGCTCTGCAGGGAGTGATGCTCTGCCAGCTCTCACCAGCACCGTGCATGCCCTGCCAGGGGCCAAGAAATCCAGCAGCAAAGGCAGAGCTGAGTCTCCTGGTCCCTGATCTCTTGGGGATCTGGTGTGGTGAGACTACCATCCAGGCATCCTCCTAGCTATTGTCTTTCAGATGGAAAGAGGTCAACAGTCACTGGGTTTTAAGCCACTGTTTGGGAGCAGAAGGCTTTTGAGATCTCCACTGAAGTACAACAGAGCTAATAAACACAGATGCCAAAGATGTCTGAGGCAATTTGATTTACAGAGAGAGAAATGTAAGCTATTACTAAAGACAAATTTCCACCATTGCTAATGTGGCAGTTTTCCGTGAGTTACCTCTGGTTTTGACTCCTTTTTAGGCATCGAAGGGAAAGCAGGTAAAAACATAGCTGTTATTTCTTTCTTACTTGGCTCCTGAAGTTTAGATGTGACCTGTGTTGTCCAAAGCATGTGGAGGGGTTCAGATTTCAAGTGCTGTCAAAGAACAGAAGTGTCTGTGCTTTGGATTCTGACTTCTGACCATCTGTCACATTTAATGTGCTGATAAATATATTGCCATTCCTTGACACTCCACATGTCCAGTCTTTTCTGTAAGCAACTTGTTGGAAACATATAATTATGGGGATCTTAATTTGGTCTCTACAGCTCTGGGTTTTCTCTCTCTTTCCGTACAAGAATGGAAAACAAAGTTCTCATCATTTCCAGATGGCTCAGAACAGCTTTGTGCACTTCCAGAAGTTCCTTGGAGACACCTGGGCATCTGCAGCTCTGCATCCTGACATTCCTTTGTGTGCTGCATGGGAACCCTTGGCTTCATTGAACTGAGAGGCAGCAGCAGAGGAGAAGGACTCCAGGGAAGAAGGGCTTTGGGTTGCTTCAAATATCCTGCAGTCCTTACTCAGCACAGCATCTGAGCCTGTGCTTAAGGATAAATGTGTGCTCCAAGCTCCACTGCCTTGCCCAAGGTTTAATGCTATGGGTTTAAGCATATGCTTATGAACTCTGCTGAATTCAGTCCTTGAACTCACAAGCCTATTTCAATGGAGGAAAGGCAAAGATCACCAGTGCTTTACTAGAAGGAAGATGGGACTTCCAGCCTTCATGCAAATATCCCAACTCATAGAGAAAAAGGGAATTCAAATAGAAGTTCAGAAAGGATCTGTTCTGTCAGCAGCATTGGCTCCAGCTACTGTGTTTTTTAAAGTATATCTTGAATGTAGTGTATTAAAACATAGTTAACATACAGGCACATTCCCTGGATGTATGTGCAATGTGCCTTCCTATTACACATGTATTTCTCCTTGTGATAAGCATAATATGCACTTATTGCATATAATGGTGGCAAAACCTGAAGGGAGCCTGACTTATCAACCACAAACATCTGGAGGAATCAGAAGCTGAAATCAAAGGATAATATCTACATTTTTAAATGGACCTGTCACGTGCATTAAATCAGAGGTTGTGTCAGTCTTGCTGTCACTGCCTTGTGGCCAATCCCATCTCCCATTCTGCAGCACATTTAGGGAGGGGAAGGAGGGAAGCCAGGTCCCACAGGGATGACCCAATGTGTGTGTGCAGCCTGGGCCTTGGCTGTAGCTGGGTCACTGCACTTTGCACCCTCTGCACTGTGTTCATGGATGTGGAGACACACTCTGCCAGGAGGACCACCCAAACCCCAGCTCTCCTCTGCCTCCTGGGATGACTTTTGTCTGAGCCAGGCTTTATACCACCCTCCTGTCAATAAAAGCAGTCAGACCAGCCTGTGTGCCAGGCAGTGACAGGCACACCAGAGCAGGCACCATTCTGCACTGATGCAATATTCCATGCTAATCCACCTTGAGAGCACCTGAAAGGACTTAAATACCTGTACTATATAAGCACCCCATTGAGACTGTGGGAATAGGAGCAGACCTGTAATTACCAAGTAAAGACAATGAAATCACACGTGCTCCCACCACCTGTGGTTCTAAATGAGGAGAAGTGTTAGTTACACTGATGTATTTCTATAGCATCTGAGGAGAAAAAGCAGAGGGTGTAACGAGCTACCAGGCTTGTGATAAGCAGAATTAAAGTGCATCCACAATTTACCCCAATTTACCACTCGGCAAGGAGGGATGCAGAAGGTAGCACAATTGAAGTTTTGCACTTCCCTTTAATTTGGGGAACAAAGAATATGCCTGAGAGAACAATTTTGTGTTGTTTCATGGACCTCAGCCATTTGCCACCTCCATGTGGAAAGATGTACCATGGAGAGAGGAAAGGTGCACAGTGGCTGGAAACTTTTGCCATGACATTGCAGAAGATCTGAATCTGGGTGGCTTGGGCTGAATTTTAATCACCAGGTGCCTGCTTTGCCCTGTGGAAAGGGGGAGTTCACAGGACTGATAGCAGAGCTGATGCTTGAAAGACATCTACAGAAAATGTCCCTTTCTTCTTACTTAAGAAATCTTAAAGATATGAATATGAAAGTAGAATGGTGAAAGAAACATATTCCCTGAAGTAGGTTCCTCTATCAAGGCTGTCCTGAGGGGAAGACTGAGGTTTTTTTTCTTTTTTTTTAATGCTCTATTTTCAGTACTTTTAAAAGAGTATTGGTTGTGGAAGTTTTTCCTTTTTCCACCTCTTTGATTACTATTGGTTTGGTGTTATGTGGCTGGGAGTCCTTTTGTGGTGGAAAGTTCTTTCCGGAGAGGATGGTGCTGCAGTGTTTGCTTTGGATGCTTAAAGTTTCAGAAACATCATGCAGCCTTTTCACTGGGGACCCAGACTGAAGCACAGATAGTTCAAAAGCTGTCAAATATGCATTTTCTTATGGGGCAAAATCCTAGTCCACATTATCTTATTCAATTTATCAACAGGACTGTTCGTTTGAAGCATTTTCTTGGGTCAGTGGATAAATATTTTAATTCTTTCCTCAGATGGAGCAGGTTAGAGAGGAAAATTTATAAGTATATTCTTAAATAGACTTCTGAATAGAAACTTTTGTGGATTCAAAACTGATTTTCTGACACTAAAATTGTGCTTTGGCCTCATTCTAAGGCAAGAGCGTTAATCTCTTCTGGACAGACAGGCCCTTTGGAAATCATTCACTTAGAAGGAGAAGGAGAAAAGCACCCTGAAAGCCATTTTCTTTATTCACAGAAAACGGAATGTCATGGAGAAAATGATGAGCAAGTGTGTGTGTAATCATGTATTTATTTATCTGAATCCCACACTGCAAATTTTGTAGGTACAGAAGATGATGAGAAAGATAAGGTACTGAAGTGATTGTTTAAACTGAAATTGAGTCTCACCCACTGCAGAGTTTGAATTAAACAAAAATAACCCAAAGCAGCAATGTAATAACCTTAAGTGAGCCAGTTTTTAAGCAGCTTATACATAATGGAATTCTCCCAGCTTTTTACAAATGTTCCACATATGTTCAGATAATCATCGAACTGATGGGCTTTTCTTGCAGATACCTGAAAATAAACACTGATCTCAAACCCTGAGTGTGGCTTCTTTCTTTCCCCTGTACATCCTGCTTCCACACAATGTTCTTTATCCAAGTATCTAAGTGCTTTCAGTAGACCAGAGCATCCTGGTTTTATAGATATATAAATATGTTTTATAGCCACTACAGGGATTTCCATGCTACAGAACGCTAATGGTTCACCCAAGCAAGGTACTGTGGCCATAACAGTGATCACTGCTGGATGTTTCAGTGCATAGAATGGCTCCAGTGTCTCTCTGAACTAGGTAACTTATAAATTGTGTAACATTACCAGTGCTGACTCCTTATTTTTTTCTTCTGGTAAGTGCCAGTGTAGAGGTAATAGGCCAAAAAAATAATAATTCTTAATTGTTAAGTACCATTTTCAGTTTCAAAGACAAAGAGTAAAAGCAAATAGTAACCTAGTTAAAAAAATGGAAGATAGGGAGAAAGGCTCTAACAAGGAGATAGTTATGAGGCAGAAGTATAAATCCTGTTATAGATGAGTCTGAAAACAGGGCTCTGGGCAAATCTGGTCTGTGCAGACACCAAGGATATTTAGATATGGATTTAGTAAGGTGGAATCTACCTATCATCTTATTAGCCTATGAATACAATCATAGCAGAACTACCTTGATTAGCCTAGCCCTGAAAAAAGAAGCAGGAACCACCCATTTCCTTTAGCTCATCTGTTCATCTGAGAGGCACAGGAAACACCTGGATTTAGATGGCAGCACTGGGGACATTGCTGAGAAGAGATTTAGGCCAGGTGGGCGGCAGCAGCAGCAGCAGCAGCAGCAGATCTTAAAAATGTGCTCCTCCATGATCTGTTATTAAACATTTTCCAAGCGGCGCTGGGCTGCGCCTTCAGCGGAAGCCGCTGCATCATCGGCTTCGTGTCTCATGAGCAGCACAGCACAGCGACTGACAGAAGGCAAATGTGCTGCCTGTGCTGATGCAGCCTCTTTCCATCAAAGGGAAAAGTGCCCGGACTTGAAAGAGACTCGCCGTGGCTGAGTAACACAGTGTCGGTTCCCCTAATGAATGCGGGTGGGGAGCGCGTGATGGGTAATTAGCGACTTTGATACCTGTGGGGAGCAGGTCGTGATTTTCCTGTCAGGAGCTTCAGTGCAGGAGACACATCATTACTCCACTCAATGCTGATTATTACCATACCTGCTCAATGCAATTTCATATTCCTTTTGGGGAGAAAAACAGAAGTGTTGTGAAGAGGTGGAAGGGTTTTTCTCCCCACTCTCCTCTCCCGTTTCTTTATTTTTGTTTTGTTGAGAAAAAGGAGAGCACCTCTGTGTTTTCACACAAAATTGTCTTTCTTATAAGAAGATGAAATTGTGGGATGGAAAGAACCTGACAAGTATCCACTGGAAACAATTCTTTAAAGCAGCAAAACACATCCACAATGTGCCAGTACCAGCAGAGATCAATAGAAGATGATGTTGCTGTGATGTCTGTGTATGCATTTGCCCATCTTATGTGTCCGAGATAGGAACAACACATTCCTGTTAAATACATCTCAGGAGACAGAGGAATTCAACAGACCTCCCCAGTTCTCTTAATAAAATCCTGAAGGAGTCAGAAAGATAGATGAAAAGAAAAAGAGAAGTGTTTAAAAAGGGCTAGGTTACCTCCTTGGGAAAGCTGAGGTACTTCCAGTGGCCGCAGTTCAGAAAAACCCTTTAACATGCAGGCTACAGTTCTCTGCTGAGCTGTGATGGACCACTGAGCATCCTCTTGTCTCCTGGTGTCTGGAAACACTGGCCAAGCTCCACTGGAGAGGTGCAGTGCACCTGTAGCTGGGGATGCAGGACACACACTGGGCTGCACTGGGATCCATGGCACTCATCAAGGTGGAGTGGCTAATTAAGGCACTGAGGCTGAAGGCTGATTTTGTTGCACATACATCTCAATATAGTGCCTAATTCAGTAAATGACTCTCAATCACTTTCTTCGTTTTAAATACAGTAGACACGGTATGAACCCAATCTTTTGCAAAGATGGGATGAGAGGGTGCAGGAAAAGATTAATGCAGAACTATTTGTGCATTTGCCATGGCTCACGCATGCTCGCTTGGTTAAATAGCTTTCCTTGGTGTGGAAATGCACAGGGTGATTTATTTCCCTTTCATAAATAAAAGATTCGGGATGGAAGATTGGCTATTTTCTTTTATACAAACTATGACATCCTAACAGTTGAAGCAGAGATCTGAGTTTGGCTTCCTGTGGACTGCTTTGACTTGCTCTGATGCCTGCTCTGTGGGGAGCTGCTGTTGACACTGGAGCTTCTGCAGCCCCTGACTTGGAGGTTCGGGATACTTCAGCATCACTGGTGATTACTTTACTCTCACAAATCCTAGTAAATGGAAAGATAAAATGGATCAAGTTACCTGTCCAGACTTCAGGGTAAGCATGAGGTGTAACCCAGAGTGATTCCAAAGTCTCCACATCCCAGCAGAGTGCTGGTCCCACCAGGTTCTACTGCCCTTCTCCAGGCAGGAGCACATTGTGGACTTGTCATCATTGCACCTCATCCATCTCAGCTAAACAAAAAAAAACAGTAGAAATTATTTCCTTAGGAGCTATACTGAGCAAGCAAGGTGAGCATCACCCCAGACCATCAGCTCCTGGAGTGTCCCAGGGTGTCCTCACCTGGGGAGGACACACCAGGTAAGGACTCAGCCTTTCCCATCAGTTCCTTTTCATTTAGAGCGCTTTGGTGGAAAAGTTTGATAAGGGGGATTTCACTTTCTGCTTTGCAAACCAACTACAATTTCCAGGTTCAAAAGCTGGTCTCTCATAAGAGGTACGTTTCTTGCCTGGAGGAAGACTCTCTATCCCAGGTTAGAATCTGTGTGTGGAGTGCAGTTACACTTTCAGTTGGCTTTTCCTCCAGTGTATTCTTCAGTTATTGCTTATTTATAATACCAGAGACATTAAACTTTTCCAATAATGATCCTAATAGTTATAGCCATCTCACTCAGTCTTAACTGACTGGCGATTGTATCCTAATTTGGGATCAATGGGAAGTTAAAAGAATATACTTATTAAACTTAATAAGGATAAGTTACTAGTTAATGATGTGAAAATTATGTCACCAATAACTGTGTAATTACATTCTTATTAATGCATTCAAACATCTTGCCATTTAATAGGCATTTAACAAGCTCATTATAGCAAGATAATTAGATAGCCATTAATTGGTAAAACACTGATTGACGTGCAGTATGCTAATAGATGTCTAGTGTGGTATAGTAGTCTTGCTATATGGTAATTTAATGCTTTCATGCTCCTATCAATTAGGTCGTTTAAAATATACAAATGTAATGTATTATAAAGTGATTGTATGTTTATTGGCAAAGTCATCATGACTGAATCAGAGTCAATGTATTATTTGCATATGTGTTTATCTCACATTTCAATGCAGCCTCTGCTGGCATTTGTAGGAACTACAATAAACAAACGAGTTCCTGGGACATCCTTTAATCCCCATCTTGCAAAATGAACCAGAAGTGTCCAAGGAGTGGCTCGTGACCAACATGTGGCTCTTGAAACACATCTGAACTGAGCCCCCTGACCAAAAGGAAGGCTTTGCTGGATAATCCTGGGCCTGGTAGAAACAAAGCAGCGCCAGTCAGTGAAGTGACATAATCAGCCTGCCCAGAGGTGTAGCTGTGTGTTCGGCACAACCCAGCCAGGAGCTGGTACCCCCTGGGAACCGCTGTCACCTCCCACCTGTGGGTCACCACCAGAGCACCACTCTCTGTTATTGCAGTTGGCCTGAGATTTGAGTTTGCTGCCTCTAGGGTCAGGAAAGTTGATGTTTCTCTTCTAAGAGTTATGGTGCCTGAAAATCTTGTAAATGTACAAAGGCAAAGCCTGGACTTTCCTATTCTGAAGTTCTGACTGTGTGCTGCTACCAAGGAGGCTTGAGGAGTGTTCTGAGGTCTTTCCGGAGCTGTAATTCTGTTGATGGCTGCTAAGCAATGTACAAACATAAAGACCAACCCATTAGCCTAATTATCCTTCCCTATATCATCCCTGTGACAGTTTGGGGGTTTGTGACACTCAGAAGATGATCTGGAATTATGTGCTGTCCACTTAATGTTAGAGCTTGTTCACATCTCTATAATACATACCTCTTTTTTCAAAGAAGGTTGTCAGATGCATTGAAACAGGACAAAGAGTTCAAGGAGGTAATAATATTATTATATGCATTACACTAGCAGCTAAAGGTCCAGCAAAAAATCAGTTTCCCTTCATTCTGGGCACTGTATAAACACAGAGATCCTGCCCTGCTATCAAAATGGACTGGACTGCCAAAGGGTTCGTGGTGGAAAGTCAGGAGGGAGGAGAGGACAGAAATTAATATTGCAATCCATGAAACCATGTAGAGACAAAAAAAGGTTTTGCAATGGTGCTCTGAGAAGTCCAGAAAGAAGAAAATAAATGTCTCCCAGCTACCTCAAGGCCTCATTCTAGAACACTGCCCTGGGCAGCCTGTTTCCCTGGCATGTCTTACAAGCCCAGGTCATGCAGCTCTTGCAGCCCTCAGATCTCTGTGAGCACCCTGGCACAGCTTGCATTGGCTCCTCTGCAGCACCTGGCATGGGATGCTCAGGCTCAGAGAGAGGAACTTCTTGGGATTGGCTCTGTTCTCAGGGCAACAAGTGGGTTCATTGTGCACAATAGGAGATCTCAATTAAGCATAGAATCATATCAGAAATAATGAATTAACTTATAACACATTTCCCCAGCTACCACAGGATTGGTCCCAATGGTGCATTAAGTGGAAATGATAATGTGAGTCTGACTGCAGTGATGAGGTGAACATTGTTAATGTTCATATCCCCATTTGCAGGGGGGGGAGGGGAAGGTGGAGTTCCACCTAGAATTTTGCAAACAGCATGTGACTACTGTAACATTTGGAAAAATCCTTTTCATTCTCTTCCCATTAGTTTCTAATTTCAAAGGCTAGGAGAATAACAGAAATGACTGGTTCCCTAAAAATAGCCATGATGTGACCATGGAGATACAAGCTTTCCTCGAGAAGACAGTCAGCACTGCAGGGTATACAACAGGGTGTTTTGCTTAGCTGTGGCATCATTCATGCAAATACAGGTAGTGAAAAAATCTTGAAAAATGTGGTGTGTTTCTATTAGCAGTAAACTTCAGCAGGACACTGGGAAGAATGTTTTGTTTCTTCCACCAATCATGGTAAGAAAAGAGATTTAACGCTTTGAGAAGTAAAGAGGACAGATTGCTCTGAAAAACCTGGCAGTGCCAAGGTTGAGGGTCAGCTGAGGTGCAGGGTGTGAAGCAGTCAGGGTGGAAGAGCAGTGGACAGGGATGGGACTGGGCAGCTGAGGATTTGTGGTTATTGAGGGAACTTTGCTTGGGTGTACGAATGGGGTGGATTGGAAGCATGGGTTGGAACAGAAGACCATGCACAGATTTTAGATGGTGGCCTGGGGAAGATGACTGGGTTAAAAGGGATGTAGCACAATGGAGGTGGGCTACCAGAGATGGGCTCACATGGTGTGAGTGGCACAGGAGGGCCTTTGGCTGGCAGTGAGGCAAGGCAGGGGGTGATGGGCTTGGAGATGCAGCTGTGGCATGATGGAAGAAACCCTCTCACCATTCCCTTGGGCTCCATCTCTGGGGAGGGTAAATCCCAGTGCCACCACCCATGGCAAGTCAGTGACAGAGCCTTTAGCAATATGCAAACTTGATCTGTACCAAAAAAAAAATAAAAAAAAAAAATCTCTGTAAGTACAGGTCAAATAAGCCCAAGGGACAAACTTTCCTATAGTTCAGCTAACTTGGAGAAGTGCCCTTGAATGCAGTGGGAACACGCAGTGATGAGCAGAACAGGTTGCTCACCCCCAGGCACAGTAATTCCTGTGTTTTCTCCAACACTCCTTTTTATTTTGAATTAGCAGCCAAGAGCAGGTAGGCAGCTCTTGAAATCATTTGCTTACAAGCCCTGATACCCATCTGGGATCAGGATGGAAATCAGATTAAGCTTGTTTGTGTGTTAAATGTTAGGGAAAAAATTACTTGTTCTAATAACAGACAAGGGCTGGAATGTGCTCCCCCAAAGTGGGCAGCCCTTACATTTATCTGCCTGAGTCAACCCCAATCACACCAGACCCCTCCCTCATCACTGTGCTGCCTTCCCACCCTTCCAACTCGCCCTTTACCTCCCACCACACAAAAAAGATGGGATTAAAGGAAAAAAAGTACTCCTAGCAAAATGCCAGGGTTTTAAATTAAATTTAAAACAGTTTAATTGCCTAATTGCTCAGCTATTTTGTGCAGTTTATTAACAGAAGCAATTCTTCGGCAGTCATGCCAACATAGCAGAAAATTGGCATTTGAGCCAGGGGGAATTAAAGAGGCAGAGTGCGGAACTAAAACAAAAAGAATGCCTCAAACCTAGTGGAACAGACATTTGAGGCTTTCATCTCATTTTTATCTCTTTCCCTAATCTGCTGTAGAAAGATCAAGGCTTGGTTTTGCTTTTTAATGTGGGAATGACAGTTGCTCATCACCACTGCCTTTGCATTTGGAAAAGTACTGAATTTCCAAAGAAATGAATGTTTAAGGAAGCAGCACATTTACAAAGAAAACAAAATGCAATTCTTGCCAATAATATTGGCATCTTTTAGAAGAGTTAATTTGAGGGCATTTTTCATAATAAACCTCGCTGTTAAATATGCGTGTGTGTATTCAAACAAAACTAGCAAATCATCCATATAAATGAATGCATGCACTGACTGAATAGAAAAGATTAATATTCAGTTCTAATATACTACACCCATCATATGCTCTTTCCTTACCATACAGAGGGAAAAATAGAAAGGAGAGGAGAGGAGAAGGCAGTCATGATGCAAAATAAATAATCCAATATTTATTGCCTGTAAAAGAGAAATTCTAGTTGACTATGGGTGATGCTATTGCTCTAATCTTCAGGGTGCATCCAAGTACCCATCTGTGGAGCTCTTGGTATGTCCTTGCTGATGTCTCCTCTCTTTTCAGGGCAGGCAGCCACTTGGGAAGCTCTTGTCAGGTGTTCTATAGTAGAGATATTAAGAAGGGAACCCCATGAAAACTACAGGGACTTGGGTGTAAGTTTATTTCCTGTGTGTATAAAGGATACAAACAACTCACTGTTTTGGGGAGGATTTCTATAGCTGTGATGAATCTACTGTGTCACAGCTCACCCTGCCTCAAACTGGGAGTTCTGTGCACAGGGATCGCTGAGATGGTATCCAGGGCAGCTTTTGCTATTGCTGTTAGTCAGGGTCAGGGTTACACCCCAGTGGGTTTAAAGCAGACTGCTGGCCACGGCGTGGATAGCTGGAATATGCAACTGCAGGAGTGGCATTCACAGACTGAATTCCCTGCTGGTGTCTGGTAAATTGGGGCCACTTAAGGGATGACACATGGCAGGTGAAAATGAGCCGGAGCAGAGCCCCTCATCCCTGGGTTCGGAACGCATTTCAGGCTGCCCCTTTACATTTACAGGAAGGTCTGCTTGAAATAGCAGCTAAATCCTTCCAGCTGTGTGAGCGCATCGCAGTAAACAGACCTTTCCAGATTGCATTCGTCCTGTGCAATTTGGCAGGTTTCCTGGGGAGACCCAGAGCAGCCCTGGGGTGTGTCCCCATCCCGGAGGGGGCCGAGGTTGGGGGTGGTGTGAGCACATCCCCGCCCTGCGGCGCTGCCAGGGACACGGAGAGGAGCAGCCTCTGGTGCAGCATCACGCAGGAGCTCCAGCTTCAAGCTCTGTCTGCCCCCCACACACCAACACACAGCACCAGCAGCTGCCCAACCATCCGTGCCTGACAATACCTGGGAATAAAAAAACGGCAAAGCTTGCTAGATTTACACTGAGCAGCGTGCCCAATAAACGTGTATCTTCCTTGAGATAATCCTGATGCCTCCAGTGCAGATTGTAGAGTGAGAAAGAAATGCCAGCTGACCTCACTGAGGCTGAAGGCTCTCAGAGAGCTGATGGAATGATAACAACTTTATCCAGAATACTCAATGCCCTGTTTCTCCTTTAATTTCATCACTCAGATATCTTTTTTTCCCCCTGTGTGTAGAAAGGACACAGTTACACCACACTGTGGATCAAGCCAGCTGTAGTAATTATTCAGTCAGAGAAGTCGAACTTCTCTCTGCTTGAATTTTTGCAAACAACCCCACCTCAGCTTTAGTTCAGACAAAATATCTTTGATATATTTTGACATATGACATTTTAATGCATTTCTCTATCTGAAAAACTGACATTTTCCATGAGACATGGGTATTTCCTGTGAATAGACTTATTTAGGTGTTAACTGTTTCTGAAACCCAGTTTTAATGGAAAATGTTCACACTGGCTCCGTTCTTTCACTGTGTGGAAAACAGGTAAATTTGCCTTCTCTCCTGGTGAACTTTTGTGATACCATCTCTCATTCATGGTCTGCTTGTTTCAGCCTTTGGCTATAACTGTAGAGCAAAGCAATGTAGGTGACAGTCAAATCTCCACATCCTTGGGGTAGAAAATTGGGAATCATGAAGAGCAGTAGCCCTGGTGATACTCAAAACAATATCCCACCCACAAGTGGGTGGGATTTCAACCTAGAAATGAAGGGGAAGCTCCCACCCTTAACAGCCATTCCCTGCCGGTGTGAAGGGATGAGGTGAAGCACTCTGTTCTTCCAGTAGCACACAACTGCAATTTCTTCTTCTTTTTTGCCTCTTGTCTAGAAAAATGGTGAATGGGGCATTCAGCTTCCTATCTGTTCGAAGCTTCTGACACTAGGTGATGACCACACATTTATTTTCTCTCAACCTCTGTTAATCTTGCTGTACTGAGATGGTTTATCTCAAGCTTTGCCTTTGTCACTAAGAAAAAAATGCATTTTCCCACGGGAAAACACATGTGCTTGAGCCAGGAAGCACCTGATGAGGCCAGGGAGATAAAAGTGCAGCCTGGACATGAAAAGTAAAGCAGCAGAGGGTTGCTCTGTGAGCCGCAGGACATCACAGCAGCACCAGGCGCTGATGAGAAGCACGGAAAGGCATCCTAAGAGCTGCAAGCTGAGATTTCTGCTGCCACGGGCCATCACCCAAGCTCTGGGTGCCGTGGCTCGTGGCAGCTGCTGCTGCCCTCCCGCTCCTGGCACACCCTGCGGGGCACAGCCAAGGCAGCAGCGTCCCCAGGGCACGCACTGCGGGAGATGGATCCACAGAGGCTCTGCGCGCTCAGGAATTGCTGCGCCCGCCTCAGTAGCACAGGAAAGAACGCCTTGATGCACCTGAGAAGAAAGAGCTGGCCTCGCAGTGAGCTGTGACCCGCTTTCCAAGCCCCTCCGGGCGCGGTGCGGGCGCGGCGCTGGGAGCCGCTGCTGGCGGCTCCTGCCCGAGGAGAGCCCTCCTCAAAAACTCCTCCCCAGCTGTTAAATCCAGACCTCAGGTAGCCTGCAAGCAGCCCTAAAGGACCCTGTTTCACAACGAATTTCCGCTGATTTTGACCCCTAATTCACTTCGATTCTCCAGAAGCTCGCAGCTCCCAGCCCCTGGAGGCAGAGGATGCCGGAGGATTTTCACACAGCTGCCCGAGGCTCCTCACGGCTCCAGGGATTTCCAGCTGAACCCGTGCCACACGCTTTCTGTGTCGCAGTCCTTCTGCCAAGTGCGTGTCCTGATTTTGTGTCCTCTAGCTTTGACACCATTCATCTTGCAAATGCCCCACAGCACCAAGTCCACCTCTTTTCTGTGCTCCCTGATCTCTCTTTCGATTCAAATGTGTGTTTGACAGAAGTCAAACTCCTCTGTGCCTCGTGCCCCAGATGAGTGACCTAGAAAAGAGACCGCAGGTAACCCCTCAGACACATTTTCTTATGTCTCGTGCCAAAGCTCAGGGCATGGACCACTCAGGTGCTTTTAAAGGATGACTGAAAAATAATATTTCAGCTCACTGGTAATACTAAAAAATACATATAGAATAAGTGTGGCAGATACAGCCCAATCCTCCTCCTTCTCATAGCAGCTTTGGTGAATGGAAAAGTTGACAGGAAAAATGATACTCCACTTTGGTTTTTCAGCTTTAATATATATATATATATAAAACATATAAACCCCAGAAGTTTTTTTTTAGATAGCGTTTTGAGAAAGAAGGAATTACTTTTATTTATGAATTAATTTCTCTCCACCTATCTGCAAAGTGTTTCACTTGACCTGATGTGCCCCTCTGGGCTGAAAACCACTGTGCTGGTCTGAAAATTATTGCTGGGGTTCCTCAGCTGGGTGCAGGTGTAAGTACATCAGTGTGTGAGAAATGGCATTAGAGGCCTCCAGAGCCTGGGAATTGTTGGGTGGAGAATGAAGCTGGAGGTCTTCTCTCTGCCCACTTTTTCTGTGTTTCTGTCTCTGAGTCTGTCTGAAGGGCACTGTCACGCACGGCTGGGATGGAACACCCTGCCAGGATGGTCTGGGAACCCCCTCCCACCCCAGCACCCAGAGAGAGGGAACAGATTGGGAAAGGTGGGGTTTGATGTTCCTGCAAGCAGAGGCACAAAAAGGTTAGGTGTAATCTCCACTACAAATCTGGTTAATTCTCTTTTGAGGATAAAAGAGTGGAGTCCATGAAGCAGGGAAGATCAAAGTGCTGGTATTTAGAGGTGGATTGTAACTGTGAAAGAGGTTTGGCCCTCAGGCAAATGCAGAATTAAGCTCTCATTTCAGGTTTGATGGTAACAAATTCCCACCAGTGGATCTGTGAGGTGCCCACCAGCCTGGAAAACACATGATCTGGTCCTGAAAAGCCAAGTCTTTTATATGTGGGTTCCAAGTAAAGGATTAACATTTTAGAGGGAAAAAAAAGTTGGATTCAAGTATACAAATCCCCACCATCCACAGTCATAAAAATGTAGCTTATAGATCAGTGGGAGGTTATGCTTGGGTCATGTCTCTTTTTCCCAATGTATCCCTTGGATGCAGAACTGGGAAAATAACAGCTCCTGTAAACTTCTCTGGTCACTGAAACCAACTGGAGAAATCAGATATGAATGTACAGCTAAATTCCCACCTTCCAAAGTTACTGATACTTCAAATCCTACCTGTATCCCAAGAGAAAATGTCAATATTGAGACAATTTCCCAAATTTTAATGTTAATTTCATGTTTTTAAATCAGAATAATGGATAGTTAATATGACAGCCCAATAATTAAAGATTCTTAGTTCCTATTGAAAAGGAAATGGGTTATGACTCTACAGGCAGGCAATGTATCATTTCTTCTAAAAAAAACCAACCCAAATCATAGTTTCTTTTAACAGAAATGGTTTCTTTGACTAATCCACTTCTTCACTCTGATGTGGCCAAATTGTTTTCCTGGTAGGATGAGTATATGATACAGATCTGGTAGGATGTTTTATTTTGGACCACATAATTGCATTAATTGGTTCAGCAAATGATCAATGTAATTAAAAATAACCAAAAAACAAACAACAATGGCATACCATTTCAAAGCTTTCTAAGAAAATGTTTGGGTAGTGAAGCCCTTTTAGGCCTGTAGTTAACCCTTTCATCTTCACCTCTGTCAAACAAGATCCTCTGCAAGGCTTGTGCATGCACAGTGACCCCATTAATTTTAACTGGTGCTATCATGGGGCCAGAGAAAGTAAAGAAGTGCAGTTGTCTGCAATCATTCCTTCCCTCCCTTCCTCATCTGAAATGATGGAGAATGGATCCTGACAAAAACACTCTGTATAACCCAATGGATATTTCCACATCTTACTACAGAGACACAGTGAACTGGAAGATCCTTCTAGGAGGACATGTGGGATGAGTCCTTCCTCTTGCCAGACCCACTGGCCAACTTCTCCTTGTGCCCTCCGGGTATCACATCATTAGGGCTCATGAAGGGTTCTGTGAGGGTCTGTGATGAAAAACCTGGCTTCTGGCAAGAGGAATATGGAACATGAAATACTAAGGGCCAGACTGGGATAAATTCCTTCCTTGCTTTGAAGCTGGTGGATTGGCAGATTAGTAATGACCTGTGCTAGGTTTTGATGGCCTCAAGAAAGATGTGGTGCCTGTCCTGAGCCACTCAGTAACTGGAAACCTTATGGTTTGAACAGCTGTTTAATGCAGACCCCTTTGAATCAGTCATTTCCTCCTGCCCCAATAATCTTGCTAGGAGAACCTGTTGACTGACATTGTCAGGAGTGTGTGCAGTGGGAAACCAGGGATGCATCCATCTTCTGACAGTAGGAGCTGCTGTAGCATTGTACATGTCCCTGCAGACACCCAGATTAATGGTTTGACCAGGTTCCAAGAGCTAAAAAGTGTTTGTGGCAGAGGCTTTGTCACAAAAGGCTGCCAAAATATTCTGCCAGACAGCAATAAACTCAATTTACATTATAACTTAACACTTCTTTACCCCTCGCCCTCCTGCCAAGTATTACAACATAATGTGCGGGAGCCTGCAGCACAGTGTAGGAAAAACCATCTAACGTTTTCAGGCAGAAAATTCCTGTGAAAGACCAACTCACTCTCTCGAAGAGCTGCTGGAAACTTCTGGAAAGCACTTTTAGTATTGCCCTTTTCCCAGAACCAGCCTCCTTTCTAGCTCCAGGTATGTACAGAATACACTGAGCAAAATCCCCATGTTGTGTTCCTGCCCTGTTTCCATTCTATCAAGAAACACAAAGGTCCTAGCTCATCTCATGTGACGTGGCTCACGCTGTTTAAGAAGTGCAAAAGGAATTTCAGTCAATGATCAGTGAAGCTTCCTCTTCAGTAGTGCAGGCACACACTCACGTTAAGTGCTGTAAAGCTTTGCAAACTATTTTGTTGCTTGTGTTTCTATTTGTATTTAGATCTGAATCAACCAGTACTTCAGAGTATTTTTGAACTTGAGAATATTTCACTTGGTTCCTGAAGAGCAAAGCCAACAGTCCCCATTAAGGAAGCACAACAGATGTCCAGAGGACACAATGAAGAGCAGTTCATGGAAGCAGTTCAATTGTTGCTGGAATTCTGCTCTCTTTACCAGTTGCTCTGCTACAGTGACCTCCAAACTCTGCTAAGGGCATTAGAAACACCAGAGCCAATTCTGCTCAAAAAATATTTAACATGAAGGGAAACAGGTTCAAATGGAATGAAAAGCAGAGCACCACCAAATTGCAGCAAAGCACAAGATCTGCCTGTGTTTCCAGAATAATGAATGAATGGACTACATCAGCTGTGTGTATCTGTGCAGCAGCCAGCCATTTTCAATACCTTTAATGCATACAGCCATATTTTGTCTCCAGCAGCAGACTAATGCTGTAATCACTGCATTAAACTCCTCATATTTTCTAATAAAAGAGATCCCTCTCTCTGGGGCTCTGAGGGAGCTCTTTTTTTTCAGTACAGGTAAATTTACCTAGATGCACATAGATTCTTATATGACCTCTTACTCCAATTATTCGCTTCCTCTGCCCCAGTTTGGACAGCTAATGACAAAGACCTATCTATTTTCCTTCCCCTCCAGACCTGGCTGTATCTCTGGAAAGGCCTGGTGACTGTTGTACCCCAGTATCTTTGAAGGAAGAATTCCTTGTTAATATGGTTGTCTGAAACAAAGCCTGTGTGTTTATGGCCAGCTTGGAGGACAAGCAGAAAGGACACACAGATTTCTGGGTGTTGACACTGACATACCACAGAGTTTTGCCATTACCACTCCTAAATTTATGAGCAGTTTGGAATGAAAGCTATGCTGTGCAATCAGGCTCTTATTTTATGATAAGCAGGTACAGAAAACAGTGTGATTTCCCAATGGGAAAATGGTGGGTGCAAGCTTTCTGAGCTGGAAGTGAAAATAAAAAGCATTCCTGTGTGTGTAGTCTGGAACAACACCCATCAGTTTAACTCCGGCACAGGAAAATATGATGGTCCTCCTGCATGTCTGGAACTGTCTCAAACAATTCAGTCTTCCATTAGTGCTAGTGATTTCCTTTCTTTCTCAACACACAGACACAGCTTTGTCAAGCACCAAGGCTCAGCAGCAGGACAAAGTTACTCCCTCCTCAACTCCTGCCTCCAAATCAGCCACTGTGGCTGTCACCATGAGCTTACTCTATCAAAAGCATCTTTGGTGATGGAGGGGGAAGAGCTTAGTGGTCCAGCTCAGGTCCTGCCAGGAAATAGTCTGTAACAACAAATAATACATGCCTGGGGCCAGGCTTGCATTGACCTTCCTGTTGGAAACCCTGTCAAATACACTGCTCCAGAGGACTGCACCCCTTTCTGGCCCCTGGAGGTTTGTGGCTGTGAGGAGTCTCCCTGGGTGTGTGAACCTGTGTGGATTTGTGGTTTCACTCTCAGCAGCTTGTCAGGCAGGCTGCTTTCACCAGCACAAAGAGCTGCTTCTTAAAGGAATCTACAAGGCAAATATCTTTTGTCTACCTTGTTCTGGTAACAAAGGCAACACAAATTGCTAGGAAGGCTGAAATGAAAACGGAGAATGAAAATAATTAAAACCCTCTCCCAGCAGCCATGCTGGGCCTGGCTTTCTGCTCTGGCATTAAGCAGTTAGTGCCAGCAGGAGCAGAGCTGGCTGTAAGAAGGACTCTCTGGGTTATCTTATGTAGTTCTAATGTAGTTAATAACTTTTGGTTTTTCTTCCATGTGCCAGCAAATGGCCCCGTGTATCTGTCCTGTCAGTTCAGCACAGTCTGCACACTGAGCTACACTCCAGAGCCCCATGCATCTTGTCAGCCCAAAATTAGCCATGGAAATAAACCTTATCAAACAGGGGGAATGTGCTGGTCCCAGAAAGACAAATATATGCTCTTAGTGGGCCCAGACACTCACTTCTTGCTGCTGGAGAGCTGCTTGGATGTGAAAACACGAAACTTGCTGGTGCTGGGATACACCTTGAAGGGAAAAATTCCTGCATGTATTTTCTTTGCATTTTCTTTTTAAGGAGTGGGTGTAGCAACCCTGAAAGAGCCAAATATTAGTGCAGTTTGGAGACAGCAATCCTGAGGGCAGATACCTTGCTGGATTCCCCACACAGCTCTGCCAAGGCTCTTTATTTCTGACCTGAGCAAAGAGGAATAACTCTGTCTATAGTCCCTGTGTTTGCTTCCAGCAACCTCTGACAGCGCCTCTGGAGCACCCTGCCTGACCAGCCCTCTCCTGACCAGCAGGATGCTGTAGTCCACCAACCCTTACCACCATGAGGGTGAAGTCCTCTCTCTTCATCTTCCAGCAAACAGAGGGTGAGGCACTTGTCTTGCACCCTCCTTTGCTATCACAGCTCTGCTTGGGCATGGACAGCTTCCCCCAGTCCAGGACAACTGGGAGATGCAAGAGACAGAGGAAGGTGGGTGAAATCCCTCAGCTGGATATGCTTAAAGCCAGATAAGAATCCTGGTCTCCAAAGATGAAAGGTGCTTATATGTGGCCACCCTGGAAAACACCACCGTGGGAGGATTTGCAAGCACTTGGCACTGATTCCACTCTGCTCCCCTTAGGTCTGTGGGGCTGCAGCCCTTGACAGGAGTAGAGCTTTACCCTCATGAAGTGTTTCGAAATTTTTGACTGATGAATTTGCATATCATATATGTGAAGCCATATGTGGCTCTGTCGGAACTGCTCCAGTTTCCCATCCCTTGCAATGTGTTGTGCTGCTTTTAGCACACAGGAACATACGCCTCCCATCACTCAGACTGACATCCATCACTTGGCTTGGACCATTTCTCAACCGCTGGGGGCTGGAGCAGCACTGCTCAAGAAAATGGGTTACTCTTATTCATATCAAGTCCAGCTTTTCCCCCAAATGATGAATATTTTCAGAACACTGGCACACTGGAGGGAAAATCAGAGTGCATTTTTGGTCAGAAAATCAAGGCTGTCTTTTCATTTCAATACAGACATCTTTTAGACCTGCCCGCTGTGTTCAGCTTGGACATGACAGAGATTTCTTCCTCTGGAGATGAAGCCTAGAGACTGAGAGCAATGGTTTCTCCAAATTATAAGTCTGTCTTTGGTGCTGTACTAGGAGCTCTAGTCAGCCATAGGAGTCCTAATCCTTCATAAAAAATTGGCAGATATTCAGAAGAAAGAAAATACTTGTCCAGAGCTCTTCCAGCCAACGTGCTCAGCATCCTACTCACAAAGGTAAGTTTGGCTCTGCACCCAGCTGTCAAAACAGGCCAGAAGTTCAGATACCAAAGGGAAGGTGCAGGAGCAGAAGACAGAGCAGAACAGAAACCTAGGAAGCTACTTATGTTCATTAATAGCTTTCTTTTTTCCTCCCCTGTGAATAAAGGCATGGGGAATAATAATGAGCTCTGTGCTTGTTAGCTGCAAAACACTACCATCAAGTTTGCTCCAAAACTCCTATCCTCTGTCATACAGTATACAAAACAAAAAGGCAAAGAAATTCAAAGGAAGGAGGGAGTCTAAGTTCAACTTGTTGAGCAGAGTTTGATACCTCTGAGTCTTATTAATATTTAGGTAGGTTGGGAGAATAGAAACTCTGTGCAACAAGTATGGAATATGTGTACTCAAAACTCCACTCACTGTGTAGATACACACACATCTTCCTCTGTTCAAGTTTGTAGCCCTTGATGCTTTACAATTCTTAGCAAATCATTGTGCCTCAGTCAGAGTTACACCTCATTTCCCCCTCCCCATAAATATATTACGATCACATAATGTTTTAATAACTTCACAGGAAAATTGAAAATAAGGCAAAGATGAAAACTTCTTATGGATATAAATTTCAACAGCCTGGGTTTTTCCTTTTTTATGAAGTCATTAAATGCTTCAAATTGAACAAAAGGTAGTCTCATAGCTTTGTTTAGCAGGGAATTGGAAATGTGATCAAGTCTATAACTCTGGAAAAATAAACCTAACATTGTCGACTAATTTTCTTCCATTAGGCTCCACAATTCAACAGGCAATGATACCTTTCTAAGAGGATCAGTAGACATGTTGATGAATTCTCAGCCTGTCCATTGGCAGTGATTTCATCACATCTCTTTCATTCACAATTACTTTAAGAAAATATGCTCTTTCCTGTGATTGATGGGGAAGGAATGAATTACAGCGTATATGTGAGAATGCTCTGAAGAAATAAAGCTGCTACTTCAGCTTAGCTTCTTAATGTGATTCTGTTTTTGCTTTAAAATTAAGGACTAAATTTTCATGTAGGGTGAGTTTGACCCTTTCTTGCTGGAACTCAGTCCTTTGTTCATACCACCTTTCAACTTGCTGACAGCAGATCTGAACTTTGGGAAATAATGGCTGAACACAGCATCAGGACCAAAAACCAGGGGTTAACCTTCATGGTTGGAACAGCCCAAATCAAACCCAGCTCATCAGGAGACTCCTCATTCCATTGGCACCCTTAACTCAAGCCCTCTTTGTTGGTTCATCTCCCACAACAACAACTCATTCTACAGGGTGGGCTCAGAGAATTTTTGGAGCAGTTCACAAGGAAGCAGGTGGCATCTTTGGGCTGTGAAGCTTTCTCAGAACAGTGTGAAAGTCCGTAGCACAAGAGAAGCAGTCAGAAGCAGCAGCTGACAGCCTGGTGATGATGCTCAGTCTGTGGAATTACAGAAGTTACACTGCTGGTGGCTAGAAAATTCACATGCTGACTCCCCATGGAAAGAGTTACCACTCACCTCAGTTGAAAAAAAAACAATCCTCTGTGAGGCAGAAAGGCATCATCAAAGTGCTAACTCTTTCTAAGACTGATTTATTATCTGCTGAGCTAATAGATTAACAAAACAAAACACAAACAGTGGGTGTGATATGCTGGAAAGTCACCAACCCAGTGAAGATCTACATGTAGTGCTAAGAGGGGAAAAAGCCATCACTTTCCAATTCAGCTCGTTTGAACTTGTGCCAGGTGCCACAAGGGAATTGTGAAGATCTGGTGCATGCATAATCCATGTGGGAACAGGTGAACATCAGTTACTGTGGGAGGCACAACACATGCAGGGATGCTGCATTGAGGGTCAAGGACAAGGTGCAGAGAGAGCAAAAAACAGTGGTGGAATTGGATAGTAGAAAGTTGGGAATAATGAGAAAGCCTCTGTGTTTGTATGTGTCTGCACGGGCTGGAAAAAAAGCTTCACCTGACAAGCTTTTTATCACTCCCATTGAAGTATGAAAATAGGCCTGGACCCAGGAAAGGATACACTTTCCATTGAACAGCCCTAGGAGGCAATACCAGAAGCATAGGTGAATGGAGAGCTGGTTTGAGATAGCATGAGCAAAATATCATTCTCTCTGTTTTCACTGTAGCTGAGACCCTCAAAACCTCCAGCCTGTCCTGAAGTCCTTTGCCTTTCCTCTTTCTTACCCTTCAGGGTGGTAGCATCCCACATGAGGTTGTCAACAGCTTATTTCAATCAAATGCTTCCTGAAGTTTTATGTCAGGGGCTCAAAACTCAAGTCTGAGTGGCTTGAATAACCCCTCTTGTTGAGTGGCTTCTTGACACAGGACTATGTGACAAAGTCACATCTTGTCAGTAGGAACAATTTCCCCCATCTAATTTGTGGTCAGCTTTGGGGAAATGCAGGGGACGTGTAGTGAGGAACATGAGTGAGCTGACATTTCCAAGCCCTCTCCTACTGGCAGAAAGAAAGCTGCATAGGAGCACACTGAGCAATTCCTCTTCTACCTGACAAAATATTGGTACTCAAAAAATTGCTGCTTCTCCTCAGCCCCCTCCTGCAACATCACATCACCCTCTAGCCAGAGACAGCAGGAACTAGAGACTGTCTGGGGGAATAGACTGTTTTAGCAATGAGCCATCATGACTCTGCAATGGCCCAGACCTTGTGTGATGTTCTGGGTGGCCCAGCCCTCCCTGGAGCACTGCTGAGGGGCTCAGCACAACACCCAGCTGGACTCCCTGACATGGCAGTGAGCAAGAGGGGGCTGATCACCACGCAGTGCAAAGCAGCCACTGCTGAAATATCTGCCATATTCAGGAGCATAGAGCAGCTCTTTCCCAGGCTATTTGTGGATAGGTCACTTTGCCACCCACCCACCTTTAACTGCTTTTGAACAGCCTCTGGCATTTGTCAGTGAGACAGATACTGAATCTTTGAGGCCAGAGGAGTATTGTGGTCTGTGAGGCCACATGAATCGTCCCAGAATCAAAGGCAATGTCATGTTGTTTTCTCCTCAACTGCAATCAATAGAGCTTTGGCATGGAAAAGAAGTGAGCACCTGCACATGGACACATTGAAAATGCCAACACAATCCCAGGCTTGGGAATTATAGGCTTGCCAGGGCAGAATTATCTCTCATGTAGAGAAGCAGATGAAGTCTCAGAAAAAAAAATCCCTTATTAATCAATAGCTGATCTCTTTAAGCAAATAATTTCCAAATTTAAGATCTGTGCTAGCAGTGGGAGACCCAGTAGGGATTACAGCAGCAGTTTTACAGCACAGGGAGCTACCAACATCAACTTAATTTACTGATCCCTTAGAAGGAGAAGGGTAAAATTGGACTGTGGTACAAATCATGTTACTACTGTAAGTTTAGTTTGCTAGGCACAAATATCCTTCCAGCAAGGTAGCTTAGTGCTGTAAGTTAAAGTATGTCAGACTGCAATAGACCCCCAATTTAAAGTTTCCATTTGGCTCAGTGGGAATTAATTGCTGGGTTCTGGCTTCTTCTGTTTTCTTTTTAATGTCAAACACCCATCCAGCAAGAGCTGCAAATAATACCCTCCTAAGGGTAAATTGTGAGCTCATTGCTCGTTTAAGTCACATTGAGTGTGAATACTCCCTGGCTGTGCTCTGTGAATCAAACACAGAGCATATGCAACCATCTGAAGCAGCAGCAGCAGCAGCTGCATTTCCCAGAAACCTCTGGAAAACCTGACACAATTACTGATCAATACCCTCTCCAGTTAATTGATGAGCTATGAGCCAAAAGGGAAAAAAAGACAAAAGAAAAGAAAGAGGCTATCAATAAATAATCTTAGTTAGGAAACTTAGGTCTGAGGAGAAGTGTGTGAAGTTCAAGGGATGATGACCATGGCTGGGAAGAAAAATGAGGGTTGAAGAGAAGAGGGGCATTCACAGATATACCTGTCTTTTGAAGATAATGGGCATGGTAGAAACTGAACAAGATGTGATGATGAACCCTGGAGAGAATGAAACCATTGCATTCTCAAGAAAACACACTCATTGCTATGAAATTGCTTCCTGAGGCTCTCATCCTGACCTCGGTGTGCAGAGTGACACACAAAATTATTTTCTACATTAAACCAGTTCCAGACCCATGCCCAGTTAATGAGTCAAGGGTAAAACTTTGAAAAGGTCATAGAACAGAGCAAGCAGCAGCAAGAGGCCACAGCACAAAGCCAAAGAAGGCCCTGGCCACTGTCTTCTGGCTGTGCCAGCTATAGCCACACTGGCTGCTGCTTTTCATCCTGGTTCAGTCTAGATATCTGCAGATGTGCTAGTCATCACCCATGAAACAGCAGGACCAGATCACCCTGTAGAAGAGCTGAGCCCACAGTTCACCTCATCCCAGCTATGGAGAGGATTGGAGCCTGTAAATCAGGCCAGACATCTGTGTCTCTCTGAGTCTGAAACTCAGACTGGAGCTCTGCTCCTCACTCTGCCCTGTGTTTGTTCCATTCCTGTGGCTTCAAGTCACTTCACTGCAGATGCCACTGCTTCACCCCTCAGCAAACAGGGCAACCTTTGTCCTGAGTTGTGTCTTACTGGTATCAGGAGGCTTCATAGCTGACAGCCAGGACAAAGGTGTTGAGAGGGGCTCTGAGCCTGTTGTTTTTATTGAACACATGAGAAAGGCTGTTTTATCAGCTGTCACCTGTACTAAAGACAACACCCTCTCATCTTTTGGCAGGGGAGCTGATGTGCTTTTGTGGGTAATCCTGACCTTTTAAGGAGCTGTTTCAGAGCCACTGGTTCAGCTGCATCTGTGTGTGGGTTGAGGGCAGGAAGGGATGCGGTGCTTTAGCTGGTTAATCCTTGAATGCTGTATCTGTGGTGATTGTGAATCCCTCCATGAGCACTGAGTTTCAGGAGCAGCCCCAGCAGAAGCTCCATGGTTTGCTCCAAGGCAGGCAAATACGTGTGTGTCTGTGTGTGCACACGTGTGTGCACGTAGAAACAGGGAAGGGGGAACAAGGGCACCCCTTTGAAACTCCTTCTTGTTCTTCCCTTTGATGTGATGGCAGGGCTGGTGCTCACACACACAACTTCTTTGCTTTGATAAATCCATGCCTCACAGGCAAGATTTCAAAGGGAATTTTCAAGCACCTTCCCTCCTCTCTCCTGATGAGTTTGAGCTGGGAAGGGGGGAAGCTGGGTGGAAGTGGAGGAGTCGAGCATCAGCTGGGGAGGCACAGATGTGATAACCATCAGCAGCACCAAAATCACTTTTGGCCCAGGGACAGTGGGAGAACAGGCTCTCTCCTCAATTCTGTCTTCCAGGCTGCTGGAAGGTGCTGTGTCTTTGCAGCAGGATTGCCATGTGTGCAGATGCAGGTGGGAGTGAGGGGCCACCAAATATTATTCCCACTGCTCTGGGAGTTTGTTGCCAAGGTCTGAGTGTCGGGTTCTGGCTTTTTGGTTCAGAAAACAAAAACCCACTGTGATTTCTATTGACAAACCTTTGTCACTTGGAGCCTGTAAATAACACTGGTGTCTCTTGCCTTGGGAGCAGTGCAGTTTAGCAGAAACCATGGAAGGATCCCTGTGTGCCTGCATATGGGGAGAAGGAGGCTTCCCTCAATCCTCAGCCAAAAAATGAGATGCTGTCTGGAGTCAGAATAGGATTTGGGGGTTATGACTCAGAAGGAGTCTACTGTAGGAGCCGGTGGCCTCACAGGAGAAATCTGTCTTAAGAGTTTTAGTGGGGGAAAAAAAATGACACATGCAGGAAGAGATTGTAATCCTGAAAACTTTTGCTGGGTGAAAATTCAGCCCTATTAAACTCACCATGAATTTCAGCATAACCTCCAGCACAAAGAGACTTGTTTGCCCCTTTCAGTGAGGTCTAAAAGCCTCACTGAAGTGAGAGCATGTCTGGCAGGGATCAGCCAGGCGTGGCTCCGTGCTGCCGTCCCCAGCAGCCACACAGGAAATCCTTCCCCAAGAAACACAGGAGCCTGCACCCACTCAGGAGAGCTGAAAGACACCTCCACCATGCTCATGGTGGCTCCTAGAGGGGAGTCAAGGGAAAGAGAGGATCCTTGGGAACCTACCTTTAACACACACACAGGTACTGATCCGTTTGTGGGCAAGATTAAATCATCAAACATCATGAAATATCATAAGAACAGATTTGTGTTTGCTCCGGGCATTTTACCAGCTCTGCCCAACCTTCCTGCAGGGTGATGCAGGCAGCACAGACAAAACTCAGCACACCTCTCCCACAAAGAGCACCTTTTCTGCCAGAGTGTGAAGCAGAGGTTAATTTAATAAACACGGCAGCTCCAAAACCTGCTGCTTTGTTATGGGAGACTCAGACCGGAGGGGTGAGGAGATGGGCAGCTCACAGGGACTCAGGGACACTGCATGAAAAATTTCACAAAGGTCCTTTTGCTCAAAACTTCCAGTTCTCTGATTTCTCATGTTACATTTTCCCTGAAATTATGCGTTTTTATGACACTCCAAACAAAAATAATTTTTTTCCCCAAGGAAGTCCTAACAATGTGATTTTGTTAGGTTTTTTATTGGGTTTTTTGGGTTGTGCTTTGTTTGTTTGGGGGTTTTCTGCTGTTTTTTGTTTGTTTGTTGTTTAAGTTTTGTTTTTGTTTTTATGGGGCAGTAGATTATCTTTGAAAAATTATTCGAAATTTTTTTGGAAAGGAGGAGGAAATTGAGTAATTTTATCATGGCAAAGTAAATAGTAATTTGTAAGTCACTGTCAAGTGTAGAACAAAACCCTTTCTTTTCCCATGTGAAACATTGCTTTCCCGATCTTCCCACAAATCTCTTTTATTTTTCTTTGCACATTTTTTTAACCACACTTCACCCAACCTACTTGCATACAGATGAGCAAAATAGTTCCTCCAATACTGTTCACATGCATCTATCTAACCTCAGACTTCTGTCAGGGATATGAAAAGAAAAAAAGGCAATTATTTTGTTTCTAATGGATTAACTACCTATCCATTTCATTTTATATTGAGGGATTTGGATTTATTTCCAGAGACAGTGGAATATTTGGCTGAATTAACAGTTTTTGCCTGCTTTATGGTGAAAAGCAGAAACCCCCTATTTCACCTTTTATGTGTATTATAAATCAGCTTAAGTTCATAAGGAATCCTATGATTTTCTGCTCTAATATACTCACAGAGCAGCATAAAGGGCTATAGCCTGAACTGGAAAATGGAAGTAGTCACTATATACCACATATAGCCAACAAGCAAAAAGATATCAATGTGTTCTTGTAGCAGCAACATATGGTTTCAAAAAAAAATCCATCCTTAAATATACATTGATTTTTCTGCAATGGGAAACTCAGAGTGAAAAACCTGTAGGAGATAGGGTGGTGGACACCAACTCAAATATTATGATCTGCTGAATCAAATCTGAATTTTAGATTGATCTCACAAGCAGCAGATTCTTGCCTGAACTTCTGTGGTGATTTGAAAAAGATGGTGTTAGGGAGATTTGCATATTATTACAGAGGTACAGAGCCAAATTACCTCTGTCAGGATGAGATAGAATTTCTCCTCTGAGTACAGTGCCACAAGGCATTCTGAGAGCCCTGGTATGATAGATTGTATTGGGAAAAGGAGTTCAAAAGCCAAAAAGTATCTGAAATAAGCCAAAACGAAACATGCTGGTACTTCCTAATAGAAATTAGTGACCTTATTATTTTGCCTCAGTTGTCTATTTTGCATCAACCTGCTTGTAACCAAATGTTGCAATGTCAGAAATTCACATGGGGTTGCAGCTCGCATTTCCCATTAGCTCTAGTAACAAGCTATTTATGTAGGAGTTGTCATTGTTCTGTTCGAGTCTCTCCTAAACTTTAATTAATCTGTCCTTTCAACACCCCTGCAGCCCTGTAAAGTGAGGATACAGCTGGTATTCCTTTTTGCATGATTAAACGCCTTGCCCAGGGTCACCCCAGGAGTATGAGACAGAGCCAGAAACACAACCTAGCTCTTCCTAATCTCAGAGGGCTATCCTTCCTCAAATCTCTGCCTTTGATGGATCTTGGCAGAGGTTCAGTCAAGTCTCATCCTACATTCCTTCAACACTTGGTTCACATTTGCTAAGAGCTGAGCTCCAGGGGCGTTCAATATTGAGCCAGCCTGGCTTCTGCCTGTATTCTTGGCCAATTCAGCTGAGGGTGCCATGTCTGAGCCAAGCCAAGGCTTTGAATTTTTTGAAATTCATCCACTGCTTGTGCTTAGATCTCACACCTCTAGACAAAGGGAAGCAACTGCTTTTCTGGAAACTAGAACAAAAAGGAACTTCTCTTTCTGCACGTATTCAATCTTATTTAGCTCCCTTTCTCTCTCTTCTTACAGAATATATAGTGTATATGTAAGCTATAAAAAGCAATGAGATGCAATTTATGCAAGTAGCATGCTAGTGCACCATAAGCTCCTGTCCCTTCCATGAATTAGGCTGGGATAAATTTTTATGCCTGGGTTTCATGCTGACATGTCTTTAGGTGGCTAATGCAGCAAGTGCCAACAGGAGGACAGTAAAAGTATCAGCCTTGCAAATCAAGGTCAACTACCCGTATAAAGACCTGGCCAAAATACTGCCAAATGGCAGTGTCACTGTTCTGCTCTGCCCAAGGGAAAGTGCAGCCATGGCCATTTGTTCCCTTCCTGGCACTCTTTGGTGCAACACATCTGTTGCTTCAGCTGCTATCAGAGCCTTTGGCAACTCCCTGCCCCTATCTGGTCCTTGCCAGCCTGCTTTGCATGGTGATTTGCAACCCACATCCTTTCTGTTTGAAGCTATGTCTAATGAAACAGGTGGCTGTCATTATTAAGAGCAGCACTCGCTGTTCACTCCACTCCAGCATCACCACTTCTTGCAAGGTGCCAGTGCTGTTTCTTCCTTCCACTCTATCATTGTGGGCACAATCGCCGATGCCACCACTCTTCCAACAGTCCTGCCATTCCTTCAAAGGGAATGAATAGGCTGCTCTCAACCCATCCAGAATCCTCCTCCCACAAGCAGAATACCCTCCTAGCCCAGCAATTCTTAATCCAAACTCTGCTGTCCACGGGGAAGTGAAAGTACAGGTGGGCAGATGGAGGGGGCTGGAAAGTCTGGACAGTGACAGTGCCACAGCCACAGGAGATCTGTTACAGCAAGACCTCCTCTAGGGCAGAACTGCTGGAGCAGAGCTGGAAATGCTGGAAGGAAGAGCTGACCTTGGGGTTGATAGGCTGGCTGAGCTGGCCCCATCCCTTGCTGCTTTTCCATTCTCTATTTCACTTCTCTACTCCAGTGACCAGCAGATAGGATTGGTCTTGGGAGTTTCAGTGTGAACAGGGCTTTAGGAAAAAGCACAAAGAACAATGCAGCAACCATTCATGAACATCCTCATTCCTGCAGAGCATGGCACAGAGTGAGCTTCTCTAAGAGCAATCCACTCACCAGGAGATGAAGTCAAATGGAAGGACCACATGGTACTGTGCCACCAGGCAGCTCTCAAAGACATCCTTATCCTTATCCTTATCCTTCAGCATCAAACCTGGCCTACTGGCCCGTCAGCCTCACTAAAAGGCTCCTTGCCACTGGCTCCTCAAAAAGTCAAACTTCCTTTTATGCTTTAGTAGCTATATTTTGGTCCACTCAAGAGCAAACCTTTGAGAGAACATGTCAGAGTCCTCTTTGATTACTGAGAAGATCAACCAACAGCTGGGATCAAGACTGATCTTAAAAAAGCAAGAAGAAATAATTGGTGTATATTTTAGCACAGCATAAATATGTCTTCTTCTCCTGCCCTACAATAGAATTTTCACTGTCCTCAGTGAAAACATCTCTGTATTAATGAAATACATTAAATATTGCTCTAACAAACAACAATCATTATGTTTCTTGGGGCTCCTCTAGTCACTGCTCACTGTACATCATTAGTAGACAGTAAAATAAGATTACAGCTTTACAATAAAAGAACATATTCTGCATGGTAATTTACCCCTTCAGGAGACATCTTCTCAAATTCAATAGATTACAACACTGATTTTCTACAGTTCTTTGAGGAACACAATGTTGAACATGATATACAGCTCTCGAGTCCTCTCAAGAGGAGACATCATTCTCACATCCATCAGTGGGGCTTGCACAAATATAGGAATGAAATTCAACAAGATTCATCTTCCCCAAAGGCCTTTCCTGGGTAAAAAAGCAGATTCAGAGATACCTTAAGTTCTTCCCCTTTTGCACCAAAACATCTTGCTACTGAAGACAGCCTGGTTAAGTTTTTTAGAGTTTTCTACTGTAAAAAAAGTTCTTTGGCTATGCAAACATCCTGCATTGCCTCTTGTTCAAGTGTTGTAAACTTGTACTTTTAGTGATCTCAGAAATTAACTTGAATAACCTTTTCCTGTGGTCTGAATTAGCATTTGATCTTTTCTGTGATAGCTGCTCTGGAAAGTGTTATGGTAACGAGAGCTCTCACTTGAAGGAAAGATCCAAGAAAGGCTCTTCTCAAGTCATATGTCACTGCAAAACACAAACAGTGTTTTCATGACCACAATTTTCTTTGTTGAAACTCTTACATAGCCTCAGATCCTTGAAAATGCTCTCTTTTCTTTGTAAGCAAAGGAAATTTTGCAAGGAAAAAGCAAACCATTGTAAAATACATAAAACAACCCTGGAGAAACTTCAGAAGTCCAAATATTTTGCTCTTCTCCTTTATTTACATTCCATTTGCTTGTTTGCCTTTTTTTTTTTTTTAAATAAGAAGTTCTTTGCATTCTTATGTTGGAATAATATTATCTGAGAAACCACATAGTCATGCCTTTTCACAAACACAATGTGGTTAAGGAATAAGGAGTAATTTAAGAATGCTCTTAAAATAATCTTGCATGGCAAATCCTTTTGTTTATGAGGATTAAAGAACACACGATCATTTTTTAAGCTCATTGTCTTGGTGGTTTTCAAGACATTTTCATGGACTCACTGTAAGTCATTCTTAGCATTGAATATACCAAAGGAAAAAAGATTCTGTGTATAAATTTGAATAAATCCTGTTCCACCTGGGCAAAACCTCTTTCCCTATTGACAAGTCAAAGTCATGGTGAGTTTAAGAATCTACCTGTACATATGATGGTTTCTAACACGCATCCTAACAGATTTTATAGGGTTCCCACCAGAAAACCCAGTAGTTCTGGATCATCAGTTAAGTTTCCCTATCTCATATGAGATGAAAGTGTTCGAGGCCAGGTTGGAGGGGACTTTGAGCAAACTGGTCTAGTGGAAGGTGTCCTTGCCCCTGGCAGGGGGAAGGAACTAGATGGTCTTTAAGGTTCCTTCCCACCCAAACAATTCTCTGATCCTCTGCACTAAGATTGATGGTTGTGTCTCATCTTAAACTATGAAGATCAAGGGCAGGTAACCTGGAAGAAAAAATTTCTGAATAAAGGAAGAGGAGGGGGCACTTGGCAAAGCCAGAAAAATGACCTGGTATTCACCACACCACTGATGCTGGTGAGAGCCAGTCAGAGCTGCAGAGAGAGATTCTTACTGGTGTTGATTTTACTTCTTCATATGCCTATATAAAATGTATCCTGTTGTTTACTCAAGCTTTATCCATCAAAAAGATTAAGAAACACTTTTATCAAGGAGCACCATAACACTGTCAGTCTCTGTGCTGTTTGCAAAGGACCAGGGAAGTCAGGAATCTCTAAGCCGCTGACAAATGATTTCACCCAAAAAATGGTGTTGGTATTAAGCTTTTAAAGGCTGGTAAATCTTCTGCTCTATTAAACCCAAACCCACAGAACCCATTAATTGGTGTCTTTCTTACAATGAGGCGCTGGTTCTAATTTGACATATATTTTATGCATGACTCTACCCCTTGGTTCATAAAAATGATCCAAATTCGCCTCGCCTCGCTGGTTGAGGCCACTTTCCAAATGGCTGTCCATAATCTTAGATGAAAAATTATAGCCCTGGAAAGGTGATGTGTCAGAGGAGTGTGAGATGCACCAACACACATGCAGATGCAAGGCAACAATCTGCTGAATTAAAATTACCAAAAGAGAAAATGATAAACCATCTCGTTAACTTAACTTGTCACTCTGATGGCCTCACTCCATGTAAATAAATAGGGAATGGAAGGAAAAAAGGAGCATTATTACAACATAGCTAAAACAAGAAAGCACTCAGGTCATCACCTACTCTAAGTGACATCAGTAATGATATAGCTTTAACCTCATGATGATTTGGTCACCCTGGCCTGGCCATGGCATGTCTAATGTGTGATCAGACCCTGTGAGAGCCTGGGCACTGCTAGGGAAGCTCTCAGCACACTCAGTTCCTCTCTGGCTGTACTGATAGTTCAAGGAATTCATCCAGACAACCCTCAGTGCTTAACAGAAAACCCCCCACACTAATTTCTGAGCATTTCCCTTTTCTTAAGCTTGAAGCCGTATAAGCTCTGAAGTGAACTTTTTTTCTCTAAAATATTCTCTCCAAATATTGAATGACTTTGCAACACAGAGACTTTTCTACCTATTTTTAATCATTTACTTAAATACAGAAAAAAGCTGAAATTCCAGGGTGCACTAAAAGCAAAGGCAGCTGTTCAATACCAGCAGCTCCAAGTGATGAATACCACACTTACTTCTATCTAAAACATAGAAAGCAGCTTCACACTTTAATAAAGCCCCTAGGAAAACTGGAATGAAAAATCTAGCCACATTGCTGAGCCAAAAACAATTTAATGGATTTGGAAATGATGTCTGATCTCATGTTAAACAAGGTTCTCAGTAAATCACCAGGAAAGAGTCCTCTGGTGGAAGGGCCAGTGTTCTGTGGAAGGCACATCAAGGCTCGTGGGGCTCAACATGGCTTTTCTTGTTGGATAAACTCCACTAGTCCAAGGTTCCTTGCTTAGCTCCAGACTTGCTGATTCTATTCTTATCCCTAATTACACCTTAATATAATTTTGGTTACAGAGTAGGCTTTTTTCCTTATCCCACCTTTCTCATGCACTCTAAAGCAATAATAGTGCCTTCTAGCACCCATCCAACAGCTTTATATCCAGGTGGATATGGATATGCCCATGTCTACACCTACCTATCAATACATTCTAGTTACAGCAACAGCTGGTCCAGGACCTCTCTTGTGACTCACAATGTTGTGCTGAGGGGTTGTGCCACTTTTTCCTATGGACACAGGGCTTTGTCCCAAACCCTTTCCTCTCAGGCTGGGAAGGCTGTCAGCTGAAGTTAATGCAAAATCTTGGGGAAAGGATTTGCACCTGAATATTTCATGCAGCCATAATCTGCATAAGACTGATGACAATTTGGGGAAAATGATGGTAAAATAATGGCAACAGCAATAATAGTAACAATAACAATAAATGTTTTCCCATTTATCCTTTCCTTCTTTGCTGAAAATGTGATTGGAAAGGGAGGCATTGTAAGAGCTCTGAACGACCTACTTTGAATTTTCCCATCAACTTCTATTTCTGCAAATTTTCTTTTGCACATCAGTTGCACAGAGAGGGTTGGAGCACTGTGTGAAAGATTGGTCTCATGGGCTAGCCTGGCAGAGTGAATGCTAAACTCTCTTCCACAATGTTGTTCTCAAGTGGTTTCCTCATTTCTGGACTTCAGAGGTCCCAGTTATTTCAATCACGGATAACAGGATCCACTTATCCAGATGCCTGTATCTGTACTTGTCTCAGAAACTGGGGGTTTTTTAGTCTTTTGTTTCTCTATTCTTTTATATATACTGCAGTTCCCTCAGTGTGCTCGACTATCAGGCCCTTCACTGTGATAGAGGAGAGCAAAACTTGTCCCTAGAGACTGCACTCAATTTGAATGACAACAACCAAATTTGATAGCCATATACTGCAAGTCCTCAGCCATAAGAGTAGTTTCAAAAGAAATGTGGCAATTTCTTATATTTTGAACCTAGTTTAAGCTCTTCCTTTTCTATCAGATGCTTGGGGAGCACTGATGGTTGGGGAGGGACTTGCAAAAAAACAGATTCCCCTCTAACTCAGACCCAGGGGGCAGAAAAGGCTGGTGCCTGAGATGTGTATGAGCATCCACCCTTTTCAGGTCTAAGTGTCCATGCTGCTAATAAGATTTGAATTGAAGTCCACTTCCAGCCACCAGCTATAAGACTCCAACTGGACCCAGATCAATATGATCAAAGAGACACTGTGGATGTTACTCAGAGCATACCCCAGACCTAAATATAGCATTCATTTAAAGCACATTCTCACTGGGATGCTGCTGGTTTGGTAAACCTCACTTTACTTTAATCCTAACTCCTGAAAACCTGCTCCTCATGCCTGCAGCTGCTCAGTGCTCTGGGTCGCTCATGGACTTGTTCCTATCCAGAAAATTTTCTTCCAGATGGAAGCAGGCTGGAGGAGGCCAGGTGGCATGTAGAAAAATGAATTCTTGTCCCTTGCTCCACGAGGAGGAGTTGTTGTCTGTCACGTCCCACTTTCACCCAGCTCTTCTGTTTGTTGCCTTCACCCTCCCTCACCCACTCACCAGCAGTAGCAGCTCTCCTGCCCTGCAGGGAGAGGCTCTGCTCTCTGTGCTGAAGGAGGGTCCCAGGAGCCCCTCTGAGGTCTTTATCACCTTTTGATGCAGCTATACACCAGTGGATATTCTCCCATGATCTCTTCTTGATGTCTCTTATGGTCCATAGTGCAGGATCCGAGGAGGGTGGAAGGGTGGAAGGAGAATAGCTGTGAAAGTGACATTTCCTATCCATGTTCCTTTCTGTCTCATGAAAACACACTTCCATCCCCTGTAGCATTTAATCGTGTGGCTTTAACTTTCCTTCCAGCACTCAGGGGGAGGGGGAAAGTCCCTGGCTAAACTCAGAATGCCATTTTGTGGCAATTTATGAACAAACAAGCTTCCCATCAAACCAATCCTTAGAAATGTCACTCCAGGCTGGCACTAAGAAGAGATTAAACGATGGATTGTCAACCTTCCCTTTTTCATTTGATGTTTTGAATTTCACTGTTCCTCTCTTTCATTAAAAATGAACTAGAGGGAAAAAAAGCAGAAGAAAAATAGAATCTTTTTACATCTAAAAGTCAAAATAATTATCTCTTATATCCAACCCACTCCTCCAAGACTCTGAATGAAGCCATCATTAAAATCTCTGTCCATCTGGTGACTTTTCCACAGCTAATTAGGTGAAGAAGCCAGTTAAGAGATATGTTCTGCTGAAATATTTCTCTCTCTCTCTGTCTTTTTAAAAAACTTCCAGACATGGCCCATGTACAACCTGGATGCTGCTTGTTCATCCCTCAGGGTCTAGGAGAACATGAGGAGAGCCAGGATGGGAGATGGATGCTTGGTGAGATGCTCACCAAGACTCTTTGATGGCATCAGAGCTGTAAAAAAAGGAGGAAAGGGATGCTGGAGGCAGCAGGTTTGACTTCTGCTGTGCAGGAAGCCCTTTGGGGAGCTGCTTGGATGTTTTGCTGGCAGTATTTCAGTGCATTTCTGCGTGGGGCTTCTTTTAATACTGTGATTTTCTCCCTGTGATTCTCTCCCTGTGGTTTGTCAGGCACTCAGCCAGCCTACTAAAGGCTCTCTACCAGATCCCCATCTGCTGCATTTATTAGAGCTTGTCACCCTAACACCTAGAGGCTGCAAGGTATAGATTCCTCCTGCATCCAGATGGATGGTTCGTGGGGTATCCCCTCCTCCCCCTGACCCTGCACCAGATCTCACTGTCGGCACTTTGAGCACTGCCAATTTTCAGATAGCCCCAAACTCACAAGAAGACTCCTGTGGGAACCCTCCAAAACTGAATATGGTCCATACTGACTGATATAAATGTGAGGGAAGGAGTGTGCAAGGTGCACTGACCTCATTGAAGGTTCAGTTCCAGAGGCAGCATCAGCCTCTGAGTGCTGAAACCAACTCCAGGGTCACAGGAGAAATATTCAGCCAGCCTTACACCTTATGAGAGCTGGGATCTCATGTCAAGGACAGTGGGCACGTGTCTGAGTGTGGCAGCTGAGGGCATAAATCCCCTAATGATTCTGCCAACAAGCACCCAGAAGGTCTGGCCAGCTACACACATTGCCCAGAGTCAAGGACAGCTGGCTGATGGAGTTTCAGAGCTCACTGTCCAGTCACTTGCTCACTCATCCAACCTATTTTTCCCTTTGCAGGTGTAGCTGCCAGAAGCCTGTGCCCTTTTCCACAAAGACCCCAGGGCTCACAGCCCCACAGCTCATAGCAGGTTACACAGCATTAGGTTAGGGGATCAGGCGTGCAAGGAACTGTTGGCAATGCCATCTCCTCTGTGTCTGTGACACAATTCCATGACTACCTGCACATCCATCACAGGAGTGGGAAAGACCCTTGGGATTTTTGATGGCTTTTCTAGTGTGCTGCATGGTCCCTGCCAGCTGAACAGTCAGGCTGCACTGCTTTGGGCTCAGCAGTCTCTATTCAGCTGTGCTGTTTGGGATTATAAACCCCTGAGAGTACAAACCCTGCCTTGCTCACTCCCCCTCTCTGGAAAATGTCTACCTCAGTTTGGCACAATTACATTAATGTAATTATAATTCTAGAGGGATTGTAACAAGTCAGTAATACAATAACTTCCCAATCTTCTCTCAAAGACAAGTAACAGACCACAAGGACTCTGGCTCAAGGGAAGCAGGACACACTGACCCAAAAGGTCTTGGCTGATTTTAATTTCTTTGGATGAGTTCATGGAAAGAGAAAATTACTGGAAGGATTTTCATAGTCATTTTCTTCTAAATTTTGGGCTTAAATGTTAAGAGAGCCCAGAAGGGTTAATGTTCACCAGACTTCATCTCTAGCCAATGATTCCCTGCTGCTCCTACATTTACCTCATCCAGTTGTCCTTATAGCTAGAGATGAGAAAACTTGATAAAAGGAGTTCTCTGTGGACCCTGGGCAGAAATAGAGCTGGGGTAAGAATTGTAGCAAGGGAGGGATTGCAAGCCATAAATATATCACACTTTTTAAATACAACCATAGCTCACTACAGCATCACCTGAACTTCTACACATCCTGTTTTGTGCTCCACCATTCATGAGCAGTATTGGAAAATCTGTACAATTCAAACACACAAAGAGAATGAACAAAGACCATTTTCTTTAACGTTACTGCGGTTTTCAGGAGCACTGGGTTTCTTCAAGGCCATGCAAGGAAGGTGCTGAGCCAATTAGGATATTTTTCATATCTCGTGATAAGTTCACTGTATTGGAGCTAACTCTGCCTTGTACATCTTCATCAACAATGCAATATCCCTTATACCAATTTAATTTTACATTGCCAGCAAGATAAAGGCAATTTATAAGTTTCAATGAGGGCAGACTGGCTGGGCTCCAATCCAATCCAGGGAGTGTAACGTTTGCTGGGAAATTGCTCAAGACCTTAATGTCTGGCATATGGTGAGCTGCTTTCATTTCTGACCTGTGCAATTAAGGTCAGCGGCAAAAATTACATTAAAACAGTTCTTTATTAATCATGCTTTATCTAGGGCAGATGATGACAACCTCTAAGCACAGAGACCCAGCAACCACAAAGCAAAATACTGTGAATCTCAAAAACCACTCATTAACTAAGCTTTGAAAGACATTTTCTTCTGTGTTTTGCCCACGGCTTTGTAATAATAAAGGGTAGTGGTCACATCTTAGAGGGAACAACATGCAATCAATGCTAGATGGTGATACTCATTCAAAGTGTGGTGGATTACAGAGGCACCTGGTGAGAGAAATCCATGGGGACTTTTTATTCCTCTCTATGGAAGAACAGGTTCTCCAAGCAGCCACTAATTTCTAAAATGGATCTGGGTATCTCTTCACAAATATGCCTGCCCTAAAGACCAACTGATCTCCCTTTTGACATGCTGTGAAAATGGTCTCTGAAAGTTTGTGGTTAGCAAAACTTCTGTTTTCCTGAAACTCATCTCTCCACTTTCCCCAAAGAGATGCAAATAAAAATAAATTCACAATGTGCCATGAATTTGCATGATGCAGATAATGTAGTGGGGAGAAGGAAGCCACACCTTTTTGCTCCAAAGGAATACTCCCACATCACAGTCTTCTTCTGGACCAAATCCAAAGCCCACTTAGTGCCTCAGAGATTGGTTTAATCCATTTTTGCTTGGATTGTGTCCTAGTCTTTCGTGACACATCCCCTGACCTTGCAAAGTGAACACTCGCAGCAGAGGTTTGTGAAGCTGCTGACCTGCTCCAACGGACCAACAGGACTTCCTGAGACTCTACAAATCATCACATGCCTCATCCTCTCATAGACAAGGCTGATTGTTTCAGACTTTTGCTGCTGATGCAGTGATGCTGTGAACCACAACACCACGAGTTCACAGCCAGTGCCTGGGAGAGAAGGAATGACCACAGGAGGAGCAGCCTGAGAGACCCATTGAGCAGTGCCCCAGTGATGATCCTAACCCACAAAGGGGAGGCAGTGTTATAGTCAATAAAAACAGAGAGATGCTGGGTGTGAAACAAGAAGTAGCACAAAAAAAAAAAAAAAAAAAAAAAAAAAAACTCAGCACATTGAAAATTAAATGAAAAAGAGAGGAATCCAGGCAAAGGCAAAGATGAATTTATAATTTTTATCATGAGAAATGTGTAAATGAGGGAAAGACAATCTGAGCCCACATATCTTTATTCCAGCATTCACAAACATCTGCATTAGGCGCTAAGAATAGCAATCCTATCTCATCTCCCTTCTCTTTGTTGTACATTACTAATGCTAAAAGAAAGGAAAAATAATGAAAACAAGGTGTTCCTGTCCCTATTGTTCATTAAAACATAAAAAAGATTAAATTTAAAAAGAAAACAATAGTCCAAAAATTCTGTTTTGCAGTCAAATATCTTCACAATCTCAATTAATGAAATGAAGGGTAAAGCGGGATTTCACCAAAGCTGGCTAGACATCAGGAAGCCATTCTGGTAAGATTCTCCCTGAAAATACCAACAACATGTTTTGGTTTTGTGGTTTAGTTTTTTTGCCTTTTTTCCCTCCCCCCTACACTCCTCGTACCTTTGCTCACTGTAATTAGCCCCATAACTTCTGCTTCAAATAAATGACTTTTCTTGTCCTCTCTCCCCTTGCCCACCTGTTGGGTTTATTTTCACTCTGGTTTTTGTCCTGTTTTGTTTTGTTTTCTTTAACTAATTCCTTTTAAAACAGTACCTGCATGCTACCCTGCCCTCTCACCTCACTGGTGTGACCTCTTTCGCTTCCCATCCACCTGATACGTGTAGCCCAGGACTTCTGTTATCCCCATGATAGGTTTATTTATCACACTCTAATGATTCTTCTATCCATGCTCCACATCTCCAGGGCTGGTTCTCAGGGAAGAGGGCAAGAGGTGGCTGTGCAGCAATTTTTGTTTATTTTAAATCTCACTAAACCACTTGAGCCGGAGAGGTGGGAAGAAGAAACCTGTGTCATCTTTTTAAAATACTTTTTTCTTGTATTTAATGGAAAAAAATACACCTTCAGCCAAGGCTTTTTGGCACATGAGCCCTCCTAGCCAGAAACACCTTACTGCTTAAGAGGGGAAGAAATATGCAGCTACAAGTTATATTTTACCCCTACTATATGGCTTTAACAAGCAACTATATGTGACACAGATAGGATAAGCAGCTGTACAGGCTTGAATTGCAGTGAATGTGCTGGTGTGATGTACTCCAGGTACAGAGAAGTTCACAAGCCAATGCTTTAAGCCCTTGGTCCTAAGGCTGAGCTCAGTCTTAGGGACTGTGTTGGGTCTGCAAACAGGGCTATATTTCTCTGTAACCAGCTAGAGAGGGCAGTGTAAAGTTTCTCCAGGTTTTTAGGCTGCCTGCAGGATCAGATGTAGCACCAGGCCCTGCAGAAAGCCAGGGGATGCACACTCAGCCCATCAGTAGGTTTTGAGCAAATCTGAACTGTCACAGCAAGCACCCACCAAATCAGTGCTTTGCCTTGTGCAACCACAACATTCCTGGTCCTGTGCTGGAGGCTTAAATGGGTTTGTGGTATTGCCAAACCAGAGGTGGAAGAGTTTGTTGTGCTGTGGTGGGGAGTGGTTACGTGTCTTCAGTTCCATGTCAAAGTGACCTGTATTCAACCAGACAATGTTTTATAGATATCTTCAGCAGTGGTGCATTCTGTGCTGGGGACAAAAAACAAACACTTGTCACAAATCTTAACAGAGGAGAGTTTCTGTTGGTCAGTGCACAAATAAAAATCATAGCAGGACTAAGGACTGAAGACATAAAGGCAATTAGTAAAATGTTTGTAGCATTCAAGGTTCTGGGAACTTTTCATCCATAGAAGTTGAACAGGACTTCTTTTCACCTTCTAATAACTTACAAGCCCATTAAAAATATTTATCTATGTATTACCTCACCCCTAACCTTCCCCAAAACCAAATCTTTAATCAGCTATACCACTAATGCAGAATCAGCAGCAGCAGCAATGAAGAATGACCCTGTAGCAGCAGCCCCGTGAGATAGGGATTTATTTTTCTTTTTCTCTCCCCATTATTTTCATCCCCTTTGCAAGCTCAAATGATGCCTTTGAAACATCTCTAAGCATTGGAGCTTTGTCCTTTTCATTTCCTCCTCCTGTTTGTGTATTTTTCCAGATAGACTCCCTGGAAAAATTGTTTTCATTGTTATTAGCAAGTCAGACATTTCTGCTCTTTCCTAAGGTATATATTATCCTCCTGGGCTGTGCTGCTTTGAGTCTGGACAGTACTTGGTACACGTACTCCCTCTCTGAAAATTAAATCTGAAGGCAACTGTGCAATGCAAGGAACAGTCAGATCAGAAACTATCATCCTTTTTAAGAGCTTTTCTTATTCCAAAATATACCCCATACAAAACATCTCAAACTCAGCTCTTAAATTCAGCGTGACCCAAAGACTTTTAACAGAAGGACTGAAGGCAGAACTAAAGTCTGCTGCTGGTAAGTTTTATTCCCCTTCACTGGAAAACCATATTCATTAGGCAACTGATTTTTATGTCTTCAAATCAATGTTTTCCCAGAGCGTAAAAAGCCTTAGCTCTTGGAAATGTCAGCTCTGTGCTGTGGCACTGGTGAGGATGTGGACAGGGGCTGCAGCACAGCTCCACCAACCCACCTCACACCTGACAGGCAGCATCTTCTGCCAGTCCAGCCTTGCTTACCCACAAAACTCAATCAATGAGCCCCATGCCTGACACATCCTGACACCCCAAGAGATCACAAGAGGCTGGAGATAAAACACAAACTTCTTTCACCCAGAAAAAAAAGTAAATAAAAATTGAGCCTTGGAGGCAGCTTCCAGAGGAGAAATCTGGTAAACTAATGTCTTCTATACTGGAGCAGCACTCAGTGAAACCTAACAAGCCTTAAAGTACAATTTTTGGTATTTTCTGTACAATCCTGCTCAGCATTAGTTGTAAATCTTATCAGGGGATAGGCTGTTTGTTCTCACACAAATAAAATAACAAATGGAGTGAAGATGGCAGTGGGCTGACAATCACCAGAGGCAAGGCAACACTCAGGGCTCTTGGAATCAGAAGAACTATTCAGCTCAAGAAGCTTAACAGCTCTTCATTTCTCTCTCCAGAAACTTATGAGCCCATTAAAAATATATATCTCTGTATTCCCTCCACCCAAAAGCCTTCCTCCTCCAACCAGCTGTGCCATTTAATGCAAACTCAGCTGCAATGAAGAATGATCCTGTAGAAAAACCCCAGGGAAAAAGCTTTTTCTTCCTTTCCTTCCTTTCTTCCTTTTTGCAGACCCAGTTTTGTGTCTGAAATCTCTCCAAGCAGCTGGCACCTTGTCTTTTCTTTTTTAAATTTTCTCCTTTTTTGTGTGTGTTTCCAGGCAAGGTGGCTGCAAAAGAGGCTTTCATCTTCATTAGGGCCATACGTTTCTGCAGGTTCATTAGGCTCTTTTTTTGTTGCTACTGGTGTGCAGTTGTCTGCAACAAGAAAAATAGCCTCAAACATCATTAGTCCGCTAAAGAAAATTTCAGTGCTCCTTCCCAGGGCTTTGGGAATTTGTGCTGCGTTGAAACTTCAGCAAAATCCAGAATCTGACATCAGGCTTCTTCCTTTACCCTTTCTCATGCACCTCGTGACAGACATGGTTCCTCAGGGCCCAATCTTGCCTTTAGATAAACTGTGCTGTGGGCTTCAATATAAGCCAGGGCAAAGCAAGACCCTGATGTTTTTCCAAGGCAGCAACACACCTGCAATGATCACTCCCTGAGGTGAGGGCTGACCCATTCATCATGAGGGGTGTTGACTCTACACATAAAAATGACAGCTTAAACGGTATTTAACGATATTAGCTATTTCCCAGCTGATCAATTTAGCAGATTCATTCAGCCATGTGCAAGTTGGCAAAGCCTGGGGCAGAAGGCCACACCTGGCCATTCAGAAACAGCCCCCTTGGCAGCTGAGTGCAGGTGAAATGGGGGCCCATTTGTTGAAGAGCTTTTCATCTCACGTCAGCGATCAGGAGGCTCCAGGCCCCTGCTCTGCTGACCCCAGGGCTAATACACACACACACACAGAGTGTGCAAGCTCCTGCTAATGGTTTTTGGCTTGCAATCCTCTCCTCAGCATCTGTCTTGCTTACATTTGAGGCCAGTATTTTTCCCTAATTTATAGGCTAAATAAATTAATCCATGACCTCCCAGCAGACGTCCTGCCATTCCCTGCTGAACACCAGGATTATTTCTAGCTGAGTGAATTAAACAGTCTGGAAAACCCAAAAGAGCATTTAGATTGTCGAGCCTGAATATTATTCCTCCAGAAATACTGGCCAGTGCTTGAGATAAAGGACATGGCCTTCCATACCAGGGCTCTGCTCTCAAGGTGACTCCCAATCAACTGATCATGCACCAGTCAATCCCCAAAGTCAAACTTAGGTGAACACTTTCTTCATTTACACACTTTATCCACTTTACCCATCTGATCCCAACTCCCATTGGATTCTACTGGCTCTTCCCCACACTTCTGGCTGTATGTGCACAAATACTGACAACTGTTTTAATCTCATCTGCTTGTTTTCAGCAGGACCAATGAGCCCCAAGGTCAACCTGCTTCTGACAATTCTCTCCATGGAAGGACCCGTCAAATTTCCTGCAATCAACAACACCTCATCCCCTGCTCACCAGACTATATTTCATATATCTTGCAAATGACCAGTCAAATGACAAGTTGCTGCCCTCATAAACTTCCTGATGTGCCTTCCAGACACATGGTGGGCTCTGCAGTGTGCTCAGCTTGCCACTGATCTCCTCATATATAATATAAAGAAATAATCTTATCCATGCAATGAGAAATTGGAAGGAAGGATGTATTGTAAGCATATTTCATTTAAAAAAAAAGGTCCTCAGATGTAATTGCTCAAACTAGACAGGAAAACTAATTGAACATAATAACTGTGGTAGGGTTCTGCGCTTCATGGCACAGAACATTGGCTGAGCTTTATCTGGCATTATGGTATGTAGGATCCACAGGGAATTGTTTGCAGCCCTAGGAAACAGCCTGCAGCCTGGACAGGCTTCACATAAAGTGTGTGACCACCAATCCCACCTCCTTGAAAGTAATAAGTGATTTTGAGAGACGTAGATTATATAAGGCTGCTGTAGCCAGCTATTATCTAAATAAGCAACTCAATTTTTACCTTCCTCTTTAACAGTTTTTACTCTACTGATTGGTGTTGTGAATACAAAATTTATCACATCTTGAGTGAGACCAGGGGATTCAGGGAGAGTAAAGTAAAATGTTATTTGACATCAAAATAACTCACAGAGAAGCCGCTTTACTGACTGTAAGATTAATTATCATATTTAATGCATTATAAACCTCTACTTGTTAATTTATGTCAAGTCACCCCAAGACTTCTAGGCTGTTGCACCAGGCAGTAACTGCTTTCAGGGTAGCTTGCTGTAACATTTAGGTCCAGCTTGGTTATAGTCCATTAGGATCTTACTGCTCAATTACAAAAGGAACATTAAAAAATTATTTCATCTCAAGGCATCAATAATAAATCAGTTCCTCAAGACCAAGTTTTCTGCAATGTATGACTGACTATATTTTAGCATGTCTTTTTCAAAGCCTTGAAATCTTATTTTGGAAACCTTGAAGCTTTTTGAAACCTTGTTTTTGTGCACCTGGATTCCTATGACCCCTCCCCAGCTCAATCCCTGTGCAGATTAGAGCCTCACCCTTCCCCAAATCTATGGAAGCACTTGTGCCACAAACCACTGGCCAAGAAATTGAGAAGGTTACACCTATTTTTCCACCCGATTTTTAGGAATGACTCCTAAACATCTATTATTGTCCAGTGTTTAACAAAAGAGATGGCATGAGCTGAATCTTTGGTCTGATTTGGCACAGTCCTCCTTGGAGCACAGCTTTGGTCCTCCATCTGCCTGTCTGTAAGAGGGGTGAGGGGTGGGTTTGGTAACAGTTGTGTAGTCAGCATCCATGACAGAGGGACGAGGCCCAGAAATCCTGTTTTTCACACAAAAGGACTCAGAGAAATTCAGAATCTTCTGGAGGGACTCTCCGTGCCGTTTGTTGTGCTGCACAGTAAGCACGTTTCCCTTCAGACAAGGGCAGATCACAACAGGCAAAGGAAACCTCTGTTTCAAGCAGATTTAAAGACTATCCATGCATGCTTTAGAGGCACAAATTAATCCCCCCCTCTCCCCACAAACCAATCAAACAGCAGTGTTGTAAACGTGGAGACATCAGAGTGCAATCCCCCTGTCCGACTGTCTCTGCACACCACACACACACACACACAGAGTGTTTGTCTCCGGGTCAGTGGGAAAGTTAATTAGAAGAACGGAGTTTCTTGTGATGGAAGATGCCACCCTGTTATGATTCTGAGTCCTCTCTCTGCTTCTGATGAATTACAAACGACAGCGAGGGAAGTGAAGGACACTGGCAGTGACAGTTTGTCAGCCACGCTCACTCTGCATACGGTTTTTTTGGGCGCATAACTTTTTCCTTCTCTGCTCATTTACACCACTCACTACAACTTCCTTCCCCCCCTCTGCCTCCTCTCCCTTTCCGTGCCTTGGCCAGAGGTGAGTGGCAGGTGAAAGAGAGGGCAGCCCCTTTGATCAGAGCTCGTGAGCCTGCAAGGACGGGATTGGGGTGGGGCAGTGCAGGAGCCCGCTGGATGGGGCTCTCCGATGTGATCGCGGTGATGCTGAGCAATCCGCGTCTGACGGAGCAGGTGCAGGGCTCTGCACTCAGCTGTCACTTGCCTCCAGACAGGCAGGCAGAAAAGGAACCCAGCAGTGAAATGTTTCTTATCAAAAGATGCTGCGGCTTTCCTCCAGCAAGTAGACTGGAACAGGTCTTGCTCGTTCTTCATTCTTCTTTGTATTTTTGCAGGTTGTTCATCTGCTGTTACAAAGTTCTTGTTTTTCTTAAGTGTGTTTTTAATGAGAGGTAGCTGCTGTTGTCCTGGTATATCATGGCCTGGGTAAAAACATACTCTGCACAGTGTGATTTCTCCCATTACAGTATTTTTTTTTCCTACCAAAATATATGTCTACCAAATACCTGTTTCTTCCCCTAAAAAAAAAAAAAAAANTTTTCTCCCACAAAAAAAAAAAAAAAAAAAAAAAAAAAAAGGAGAGAGAGAGACAGAGAGAGAGAGTAACTCATTTTAGTAAATTTTGCAACTTGAAACAATTTTTGGAAAACGTTTCTTTGAAGTTGGAAACACATTTCAATGAATTCCGGAGGAAGAAAATTCAGATTTTATTTTCTTGAAAATGACTGTGAGATAGATCAGTTTGGGAAGAAATAACTTGTAGGCTGTGGAAGTTTTCTCAGGGCAGCAAAAGTTCTCTGAGTGATTGGAGTGTGTTTCTATTCTCCCAAGAGTTTCCCCTTCACAGAAGCAGATAAAACATGCAGGGGCCCTAAGTCTTGATCTAGGAGCCAGAATAGGGATTTGAGCACTTATTTCAAAGGATGGAAAATTAAACAAATAGCAATAGAGAAGAGTATGTGTTCATGAATCAGATTATGATCATGCCTGAGTGAAGACAATTGGTTGTTAACTCTACTCATATTAAAGTTCATATTCTGAAAGGCTACACAGCTGCTAAATAAAAGCTGAAATAGATTTCTCTGCTAACTTCAAGGTCATGTTTCTGCAGCATTATGGAATACATTAAAATGCTCAATTTATCCTCTGTAAGTCACCAAAAAAAAAAAAAGTAGCTTATATTAAATAAACCTTTGCCAGGATCTCTTCTTCTCACGCTTTTTCTCCTTTGACCTCTATATCTAATAGAAAAATGTATTTCAATATGAAAAGATTTTCTTTATTATATTTGCTCTTTCCTCAGTGGAAGCCATTGTTGCCCAGAGGGAAAAATATATATAGAGTGTCCTCTTGTCCACAAAATCCACTGACCTCAATCTAGATATTTATTGTCCTACCATAAGAGAGCAATGGTAAGAGCCCTGATTTTCTTTGATTATGAGCAGGCCTGTGCCATGTTGTGCACAAATAAGGTGGTTCCTTTACCTATAGACTAACCCAGCTTGGTAAGGGGAACCCTCACCATGCAGGGGCTGTAGTTTTGGACAGCAGAATTCCTGCTCCATGTGTTCAAGGGCAATCCAAAAATTCATAATCAGGTACTGTAGTGTAAATGAAGGAAACAAATGCAGGTTTTTTTTGTTATTACTGCTTGCTGCTGAGGGAATTAAAGGGGAAATGTCCCATAATTCATTAAGACATTCTAGAATCCTTTAGGTGATGTTTTCACTAATGAGAGAGCAGCATTCTTCTCAAATGGCCATGTGGCTCCTATGCTGGATTGGGATTACATCTGACCAGTTTGGAGCACAAAGAGAGATTGGCCATTTTGGCTCCTGCCAGGGAAGATACAGCTTCAAAAGTACATTGAGTAGGTTGTCTGCTGAGTCTGTGCTTCCTTCATAGTGCATCCATCAAAATCCTGGTAACATGAGGAGTGCTTCCCAGCACCCCTTCCACGGGAACAAAGAGCAGGATTGGCCCTTTGAGGTAGACTCAGACTGGAGTCACAGGCACAGCCACCCTGGAGTTTGGGGAAGCTGATGATCAGCTTCAGATGTGTCTGGATTCAACCAGAAATACCTCTTGCTTTGTGACATACCTGGAATTTAAATCTGCCAACCTTTCAGTCCTCTGCCATGGATGGTGCTGCGTGCAGATCCAGAAGGACGGGCCTCTTGCCAGAGCACTGAGCACTGAAGGACATGCCAGAACCACGGGGCTCTGCCTGGGAAGAGTTTCTGTGAGCTCAAATAACCATTATTTTTATCACCCTTCTGTCAAGTCCACTACTGCAAAGAGACCAGCTCCCAGCCATTTACTTTAGTGCTTCAACCTAGAAGGAATTTCACAGGACACATAATTTTCCTGCTAACAAACCAGCTCTTGCTCCTTCTAACACACTGTCATGCAGGGGACTCTCTTGGCTCTTGCAGACCTGGCAGTGCAGCAGGGAGGTCTTTGTTCACCTCCTTGCTGCATCCCTTGGGCTGCCTGGCAGCACCACGTCCCATGGATTTTGCCCTGAGATGCTCTGCCAAATGGCTTCACATTTTGAAATAGAAGAGGAAGGTGTTTCCTGCAAAGAGATTATGAATTTAAATATTTCCCTGTGCTTCTGTTCACAGGATTTCTAATGCACTGGGCATCAGCTTAGCCCTCTGATGAAACAAAGTTATTTTGCAAAAATGGCACCTTAGTGTTGCATATATATTGCCCCTCTATGGCTTCCCTGGTATATTTATTCAGTTTACTAGTCAAAACTAGTTTCATGCTACACTAAGCCCAGCAGGGTCAACACCTAGCCTATGAAAATCAAGCTGTCTCTTTTTTCTCTGCTTCATACATCATCATCAGCCAAAGCTGGATATTAGAAAGTAGGTTTTGATTCTGGAACCATTATTGCTGCTGCTGCCTGGGATATGGCAGGAAGAAAGACAAAGAGAGGAACATGTGAGTTTGCAATGGTTTGATCCTGCAGGTCTGGGGAAAAAAAGCAGGTGCAGTGTGGCTTGACATATCCAGTGAGAGCACCATGTGGACAAGGCCTAAGGGTGTCTGTGCTGAGGCTGCAGATGCTGTAATGACTTGGTAGGGACATACAGAAACACACCAGCACAGAGGAGATGGAAGAGCTGCAGTAGGGACAGCCCTGCCTGCAGGTAACACAGAGAGAGAGAAAAAAAAGGAGTAAAAAGGGTAACTTAGGCTTCAAACTGAAAGAGAGTAGGTTCAGATTGGATATTAAGCAGAAAATATTTACTGTGGGGGTGGTGAGGCCCTGGAACAGGTTGCCCTGAAAATGTGTGGATGCCCCATGCTTGGAAGGGTTCAAGGCCAGGTTAGATGGGTTTGAGCAAGCTGGTCTAGTGGAAGGTGTCCCTAACCACAGCAAGAGGGTTAGGACCGGATGGTCTTTAAGATCCCTCCCAACCCAAACCATTCCAGGATTCTGTGAAAGGCTGGTCCTGCTCACAGCTGTCAGATTGCTCTGTGACCAGAGGAGAAAATCAGGAGTTGTATCTGATTATCCAACTAAAAGCACACAATCCCTGTGTTAATTCAAATAAGTTATGCCTTTTAAATTGAAAAATGCTTTCTCCACAGATTTTCCTCTCACTCTCCCTGATTGTCTCCACTGACAGCTCTAGAATGGTGGTCTGACCACCACCTTAGATACAGCAGTGAGCATCAGGGCTGTACATTGAAAATGGTTAAAACTCCACAGCTTTCAAGGGGACCAGGATGCCCAAGGGCTCAGGGCATCTGGTTCTGGCAGTGCCAGCAGAAGTGGGCACAGGAGCAGGGATGTGTGAGACCAGGGACACATAGAGAGCCCCAGGCAGATTCATGCACCACTAACTGTGTGCAGCTGTAACTGATACAGTCCCTCTCTGACTGACAAACCCAGTAAAACCCAGCTTTCCAGCTTGAGATAAAAAAACCTTGAATGATCCCACGCCGTGGCAAGCAGGAGCTGAAACATCTCCCATCATCTGTGGAGCAGGCACGAGGGGAGGCTTGTAACACACACACACACACTCATTAAAGTTTTGAAACCATAATTAAAAGCAGGCATTTCCATCCCACAGCACAGGCTGTGCTGCAGCCTCGGAGATGTGCAGCTCCTCCCCTCCCTGCCCCACTGCTCAGCTCCACAGCACATCTCCAGTTGTCACTTTTACATATCTGTGTGTTTAACATCCAGCCAGCCCTCCTCACCTGCCTTTCACTGGAACTCAGCGTGGCCCCCCTGCTATTGATTAATTTGCGCTAATTAAAACCAGCAGCGTTTCTGCAGAAAAGGAAGATGTGTAAGTGTCAATAAATTATGGGAAATTTCACAGATTAAAGATTGCCAACTTCTGCTTGAAAATAACTAAACAAATGTTAATGGCTCCTTCGAAAGAGCCAAAGTTCACAGAAAGGGCTGCATAAATGGACTCCAGTGCTCCTCTTGGATTTCAGCAACTTACAGTGATGCTCTGCCTGGGTTACAAACTGAAAGACATTTTTTCCAACGTAGGTATTTCTGTTTTCCAAGACAATTTATGCATCATCGCTCTATTCTTCCTTGCCAGTGACTCAAACCAATCAGTCGAACCGAGATCTTTCAGTGCCAACAACATGGCAACCCTAGTAAAATCCCAAGCAAATAAACAGAGGAATTGTGGTGAGACACCAAGCCAGCAGTGCTTGTTAGCAGCTGCTGGTAATAAACCTGCTGGAAAGCAGGTGCAGTGAAGAAAACTTCGTAAATCTGGAAAAAACAGCTGGGGACAAGCCTAGTTTTAATGGCACGAAACTGGATTCAGGAACCTGAGGCAGGGATAATTCAGAGCAAGGTTAGATTTCTGATGCCCCAAAGCTGGGGGAGCAGGAAGCAGTGCTGTGACATTTTTCTTGCACTTTTCTTTCGCTGTGGTCCCTGTCCTGACTCCATTGCTCCCAGTTTTTAATATAACACCTTTCCTTGGTGGTTCACAAGGTGTACAAGGTCAGCTTCAGGAGACAGAAAACAGGAGCAGCCTCCCAGTCTCTGCAGCTCAGCAGGGACTGATTATCCTCGGGCTTAGAGATGCACAATGGCTAAAATCCAAATGCACCAAAGTTTTGCAGCTTGCTGGCAGCTGAGGATGCAGAGAGGATCAGCATCAGGCTTTGCAGCAGGGACTGTGCACTTACTGATTTTCAGGTGGGAGGAGTGAATTCCCTGGGAATGAGAAGTGTTATGGGGCCTGACACAGTGCCAGTGAGACTGAGGGCACGGGGGCTCAGCTGTGAGAGGTGTGTGTGGTTTGTTACAGCGTGAGGATTAATGAAGCCCTCTTGTCCTTGAGCTTTGGAGCTGTGTCAGAGAGCAGAGAGCAGGCAGGGCTTAAATGTCGGCTCTGCACTGGGGTGGGTGAATTCCCCAGCACTGCCCTCGCTGGCCAGGATGAGGTCCTGTCCTGGTGGGAGCATCTCATCAGATGTGCTGAGAGCAGCAATGAGAAATCAGGAAGTTCCTGCCGTTGGCTTGGTGGGATTAATTAACTCCAGCATTGTCACAGCCTCCAATTAACTCTGTGGCTGCAGGCTGGGTCCTGCTGGGTTTTGGTGGGGAAGGAGCGATAGGCTGGTGAAGGCTGGTGAGTGGGAGCTATGGCAGCACAGGGGCAAGAGCAGATCAGGGGCTCAGCTGCACACAGAGAAAGGGAAATGCCACTGGAAGTAGATGGAAATGTGAAAGAAACATAACATTGAAGAGTCATGCACTTGGGTGCTACATAAGTAAGAATTTTTATGGCACAGCTAGAAAGGGAAAGGAGGACCCCTGTCCTTTGTAAATCTTCCTGCTGAAAGACTCATTTATTAGTCATCCATAATAGAAGGAATGTCATCAGAACAATGTTTTCATGAGAAAAGGGAAGAACTGATGCCAAGGCAGTAGTAAGCCTGTGTTTGGGATATTTTGTACAGTTTATGGTTACCCACAGTCAAGACAAAATAGTTGCAACTGAGAAAGGCACTGAGAAAAGATGTCTGTTAGTCTAGCATGATGGACTTCAGCCTCTGATCTGCAGACTCTGAGGTCAGAAAGTCCATACAACCTAAAAATGTCCCCCAAAGCATTATTTGATTCCAGAACTGGCTTGGCACATGGACCAAGGACAGAGATAGGTACTCTGTGGCCCACATTTCATTTCAGTCCTGCTAAGAAATGTATATTCCATCTGATACATACCTTAGGCTGCAATAAATTAATCTCCAATAGTCCATCTCATTTTCTCTCACCCATAATGACCATTATCTCAAGATGTAAAGAGTTATGTAAAACTGAGGTATGATTTAGCATTACCTGACATAGGAAACTTAGCTTGTTGTTTGTTGCAGGAAAGACAAGAAAGCAAGACTGACAGATCTAGAAATGTTCAAATAGCCTTAATCCACTGGTATTTTATACCACCCACTGCCTGCTCTGTTTAAAAACTCCAGAAGCTGCACTCAAGAATCCAGTTTATGGAAATTGTGGAGCCTTTTTGGGACCAATCCCATATTGAATTCTAGGAGGGTGGAGAATTCTGCACCAAGATACCCAGGAATCAGGAATGGGATTAATTTCATATTCGTATTCGGAGAACTAATCCACTCATCATGGGTTTATTTTACAGGCTAGAAAGAATAATAGGCTTTTTAAAGTGCAGTTCATCTCATGCTATTACAGATATTAGGCTGACTGCCTGTGTCTGTCCTTGGCTATAATTGGAGCCTGGGGTGCCCAGCTCAAATGGAAATGTCTGCCTCGAAGAAGTGAGGTGAATCCAACCCCTTGCATAGAGAAACCAAGGGTTATATTTTTTAATTCCTCTCCAAGATAGACAATCCTTTTAGGATGCTCCTATTCTGAGTTGCTCAGTGTTTTTTCTAGACAGGTGTCTTTGTTTTTCTCCATGGTGTTTCAGGACTCTCTTTCCAAGCACGTGCTCATTGTCCCTGTCTGGCTGCCTGCCGTGGGCTAACAGGCCTCCCCATGGTTGGCATGGGTGCTGTGCCCTTTTGTCACCACCCCCAGCTCTTGGGAAAGATCTGAACTCTCTTGTTGAGAGAGAGGAAGGCATGGCTCATGAAAGGGTAATGGTCCTTCAATCCAGTAAGCAGCAGAGCTGGGCTTCTGACCTTTAGACTGTGATGTCTGTCCAGACCAGGCAATGATGTGCTTGTAGCTGAACTAGGAGGATGAACAGAAGTCTTTGGCAAGTAAAATCTATGGGGAAACTCACAGGAAAGAAACTACAATATCATAGTCATTGAGTTATGGGTGAGGTGTTAAACCATGGCTATTTAAACTGAGCATGAAACTTTGTGTTCAAAACAAAGCACAAGCATTTTTTTTCCCTTGGAAAACACATGCTTGGGAGACTTGCCAGTTTAAGTGGATTGTTTCAGAAGGCAGTGTGAATGAGGTATTTTTCAACCCTCCCCAGGTCAGTAAGTCAAGATCTTGCCCCTCATGCCAAATCCTAAGTGATCATATTTACCTGAACTCTGAAAGACACCAAGGTACCAGTAGAGCAGAGGCAGGAGAAATGTCATGGAAGAGCCCTCGGGAAAGCTCAGATGTGAACTAAAGGAGCAGCTTGGCCACTCTGTACACTGGAACATTTGGAAAGGAGTTCAGAGTCCAAACCACAGGGGCAGAAGTTTGTGTCAGAGGAGAGCAAATTGTGCGGTGAGTGATTCCGGTGGATGGAGACACACTGAGGTGGATCCCTGAGGTGGAAGACCAAGGACTGGAACTGCAGATGCTGACAATGGTCAGATGGGAAATGCATGGGGAAGTGGCCTGAACCTTGCACAGAACCTGCCATCCCACACAATTGGTCCCCTGGCAGTTCTGTATCCACTCACAAAGGTTTCAGACAAAAGAGAGAGCTGTGTCGGCATAAAACCCAGCTCCATTATGCATGGGCTGTTGGTTTCCCTTTATTGCCACCTCCTCTGGATTCATATCAGGAAGCCTGGAAGCTGCACATCCCTAATGAAAAGCAGAAGATATTCATTATTGAATCTGAACTGTTTAAATGCAATTGGTTGCTAGCAGATTTCAAGGTCTGTTTCAGTGATCCCCACGCAGGAAAACCAACACAATCCAAACAGTGATGGAGCAGCTCTGGCTGAGGCTGGTGATAGAAAACTTCCACTAGATTGGCTTTCTGCTGTCTCCAAGGCTGCTGGTTCACCTAAAGAGGCAACTTCTGCCCTCAGGGACTAAGAGTGGCTTCTTAATCTGTTCTCGTCTCCTGAGTTTAGGTGGAGGCTCAGTACAATCAAACACCCTTTCCATGACAGGAAGTGGTGTCATTAAGTGGTCACTAGGAATCACATCTTCTCTGGCCATCTGCAACACCAGATCTCAGACTATGCCATGAAACTCATGCTTCCTGCAAGGCTGTGGGTGATCTGCTGTAGTTGATAAGAAAGTTGGGTATTTAAAGGTATTCCACTTTTGTACTTTTAAGAACAACTATACTACTGCAGTAAAACGTGCCTGAATATCAAACTATCCATGCTGAAAACAGACTAAGCTCAAGCTCAGGGAAGATAAAATGCAACTAAAAATTATTATTTACAATATCTAACTGAACAACACAGTGGTAGATGAAGAAAGCAAGAAAAAGCTACTTTATCCAGTAACAAAAGTATCAGATCTACAAAATCTCTTTCCTTCTCCATGTACTTAAGTTTCTCTCAGCTGGGACTGTTGATTCTCTGGATCCACTGCAAGAAGCTGGTGGTGCAGCTTTTTCAAAAGTAGGACTTCTGGGAAAACTTAATGGCAGTACAATGCAGACAGGCAGATCTAGAGAGCACCAACAGACAGTTTCAATATTCCCTTGTCTCTGCACACTGGGATCTTTGTTCATGAAATGCCTCTTATTTTAAACTAAAACACTGCCTATTATCTTGTCTCCAGATGCATCAGAACAATGTTTTTCAGCAAAGCTGTAATCAAGAGTGTGATACTTCTCCAGTCCTCATAGCTCTCCCTGTCGCTGGAAATTTTGGGGTTGCTTTTTAAGTCGCAGACTGAAAGAAGCAGAGGATATATTTCCACTTATCCCAACAGGAACATTTTAGGCCTCAGTTGCACCAGTAGAAACACTTGGAGGTTTCTTAAATTTTCAAGGCACCTTCCCTTAATTCATCATGATATTTATTTTCACGGTAAATCAGAGAAGTCAGTTTGTCTTGTAAATATGCAGATGAAACCCTGGTGGGCTGAGAGAGGAGGAGAGAGGCATGAAAGATGACTGCCTTGGGTCCACTAAGGGGATGCAAGCAAGCGCTGACGAGGTGCTGAGCTGACCACAGCAGGATGGCACTGGGCCAGAGCCAACACACCATGCTGACAGCCTGGGTTTGTTCAGCTGCTTGGGCTCCATGCCATGGTACTGCAGTGTGTGCTGGTCAGCCTGGACAGTGGGCACAACAAACCTGGCTTAGTGGGGCTGGGTGTACCTGCAGCCCTTTTCTTCTTCCCACCACTCACTCAGTCTGGAGGGAGTGAAGAGCTGTGTCTCATTTTCCCCCCCAAATCCTCGCCAGGAGACTTGAAAACTGTCCATCTTTCCATTTATGCTCTGCAGAACACTTTGATCTTAATGCATAAGCAAATATGAGCACTTTGTGATGAGCAGGAATATCCTCCCCATCTCCTCAGCATCCAGCCTGGAGCTCCAGGAGTCAGTACTCAATAGCTGCAGAGCAGCATGGCAGGGTCAGAGGTCGGGCACCCCTCACCACTCATGGAAAAAAGGAAACACACACATCCTGGATGCCTGTGTGTGAATCTCCAGTCTTGCATTGGAAAGGGACCTGAGGCAGGTGGCTTGATAAATGTTTAACCACACCTCATGGTGACTAAAGCTGGTCGAGCAATGTGCAACTCCCTGCAAAAGTCATTAACAGAAGTAGAAAAAGCATGGCTTTTCTCTAAATTCAGTATTTTAAAGGAAGAACAAACCCTGAAATATCCTATTCACAAGCAGAGATATCTCATGTTAGTAACATCGCTGTGGTATCTCATACTGGTCAGATTTCAACCACTGCAGGCTCTCCCTGTCTTTGTAGGTGACAGTCCTGCTCACAGTCCTTCTCTGAGGATTTCCCCCCTGAAGAGGGGAAGCAGTGCCCCCGGACCTCTGCCATGCCCACCACCCAGGAGGCAGCAGATTTAGGGCATTCAGTCCATGGTGGGGAATGAGAACGAGAATTGCTCTGACAAAATCCCCTGTGTGGCAGCATTTCCAAATCAAAGTACTTAATACAGACAAAAACACACACATTGGGGATCGGATTTTATTTTTTTGGCTGAAGTAGTTAGGGTTTCAGTCAAAATGTTTTCATTTTTTAATATTTGTTTTTCTGAGGAATAATTGAAGTCTTTGCTGTGAAGCAGATACTTCACACAATAAACATGTCTTTTTTTCAAAAAAAAAAAATAGATTAGAGGGAAAATTTTCAACCATCTGTCTGGCTGAAGGACTACTGAAGAGGGAATACTAAGGGTTTATGTAGATTTTTTTGCAACTCTTTGAGACTCATTAAAAAGTAGAAGCTTTGACTCATGTGAGGAAAGGTGAAGGACAAAGAAGGGAAAGCAAAACAACAGGGTCAAACGAAATGCCACAGCCAAAGTAGTCCTGAAATAACGATGGAAACTTTCCGTAGCCATTTTCTACACTGCCAGCAGTGCAGCAGTGGGGCATTGCCGACTCTCCTCGGTCCGAGAGAGGGCTGCACTGCCAGACTGCTTTGGGAAGGCACCTTCCCCCATCACAGCCTCGCTAAACACGCCTGGCCTGTTCGTGCAGAGCGTGCCTTTCAGCAGCAAGCCCCAGCAGCCAGGGCTGGCCCAGGCAGCTCCGCTGGAGCTCCGGCACCGCAGAGCCCCGCGCTGCTCCGGGTGCCCGCGCCCCGGACAGCAGCGGTAGCAGCAGCAGCGGCAGCGGCAGCGGCAGCGGCGGCAGCGGCAGCAGCAGCAGCAGCCGGGGGTTCCCCCGCGGCCGGCGGCCAAGGTGCTGATTATCAGCAGGCAGGGAAAGGATCAGCTCGCCAGGGGCTTGTTCTCTGTTCTCTGCACAGCTAAGGAGCTTAGCGCAGCAGAGGTTAGCTGCATTCCAGGCAGAATAGCCGGCCCTGCTGGCAACGCGGGCTCCTCCCCACCTCCCCTCCTGGCAATCACCCCCTCTTTCGGCATAAATCCTCAGCTTTGCACCCGGAGGCAGTGGGTGAAATATTGGTGCACCCTCCTCCACCCTCTCCGTCAGGCAGCTTTATGTGGTTTAGCCCTTCCGAAAAAATAAAAAGAGGAGGGGGAATCACTAAACATTTTCTATTTCAAAACAGATTTCATCTTCCTTAGAAAGTAATACTGCCTCCAGCCATGTGTAACTTATTTTTTATCCAACAGAGTATATGGGCTTATAACTAGATCCTGATAGGAACCCAGGTTTAAAACATTATTCACAGCAGGTTATTTGATCTTTATTTGCTGAATGCACTCAGCTGAATCCCTATCTCCAAACAATATGAGAAATAAAATGCCGGGCATGCTTCATTGGCCAGCCAGCTCATCTTGATTTGCAGAGATGGCTACATCCCTCTCAGCAATTTCAGAGATGTGCTGCATCCCAGGCCCTAAGAGGCAGTTTTCCCTTCTTCTTCCCCCACCCAAATACTTATCATTTCTTATTTTCCTCCTTCCCCCCCATTAGAAGCTTTAGAAAAAACACTTCAAACCAGACCTTTCCTCTCCCTTCACCACGATTTCTGGGAAATTGTTCTTCACACTGCATATTTGTGGATACTCATACAAAATCACTTGCCATCTGCTGTTGTGCAGAAGGTCAGATGCTGAAACCTGCTCAGGAAGCCACGGGTTTTGGTGATGAGACTGGTCACCTGAGGAAAGGTGGGTTGGAGGAGCCTGAGAGACCCTGGCCAAATTACTGATACTTCATTTTATTAATAGAAATATTAATGTGCTATGACACATCTCAGTGCCGACCTTGTCTCTGCCACACCAAGTTTGCTGCAGCTTCAAGCTGTGTCACAGTTAAAGGTGGACCTGGACATCACAGGTGACCACTGGGATTGCTTCTTTCAAGAAAATCACTGATGGCTACAAACTGGATTAATTGCCAAGCAGGATGGATAAGGCTTTGCTGTCCTGAAAGAAAAGCCAGAGCAGCTTGGGGAGAGAGGCCAAGCTGCACAGAAGAAGGTCAGTTTCTTCATTCCCTTTGACTTTTGATGAGATATGCCTTTGAAAATCCTCTCTCACATACCCTAAAATAAAAGTCCCCAGTTTCCAGGCCAGAGCCCAAACACAAAATACATTCCAGAAACTTCAGCGTGGAGGGTTCTTCTGTAGCAGGGCTTTGAGAATAGCGAGCAAGTCCTTGGTGGACATCCCTAAATCAGGATGGTGTCATGAAACTGGCCAGCTTTCTGCACTGCTATTGCAGACAGAGCAGGACAGGGCCGCTTCTCACATGAATATCTACAGCTCTTATGTTTCTTTCCCTGGGATGTGTTTCAAAGCCTATCTGCCCATCACAGCTACCTCCTCCTGCTTCCCTTTCAAGAACATGTCAGGAGGCCATCCCGCTGCCAGGCAGGGTGTAGGTTATGCTCATTTTCCCTGGGTAAGGGCAGAGCAGTGTCACTGACCCAGCCGAATGCTGCTTCACAAGAGCAGGAATTAAAAGCACCCCCTGTTGTCAGGAAGGGCTCAGTGTTCAGCGTGGAGGATTTGTCCCTGTTCTGGTCCCCGTACAGCCTGGGGGGGGCAGCAACTGGGGCAGCTCAGCCTGGGCCCTGTGGTCTGAGGGCAAGCACTCAGGTTCTGTGGGGTTCACTGGCGAGGGAGGGGGAGGTCTGAGGAGGCGAGAAATAAATGTCTCACTTTTCTTTCCCAGTAATTAACCCTGGAAAAGAGAAGAGGAAAAAAAAAGAAGCAGAAACCAGTCAGAGATGCAGCTTTGCATGGCTGGATTAGAGTCACAGTTGGCCTATCCCCTTGGGAACACTGCTCTGCTATTAATAAAAAGATAAACAAGCCTTTTTATTTATTTATTTTCCCTTCTCTCCCCAAGCCCTTTGATTTCTCTTTTCCTGCTTGAGGGGGTCCTGCTCCCTTCTGTCAGCTCTGCATAAGGGAGTGTTTGCAGAGGGAGTGTTTGCGAGAGGCTGCCTGGGAAAGACAAAAATCAAGGGTGAAGTGAGCGTGGGGAAGAAGAAAGTGGGTGAAAATTATTTTAACCATTTCTTGCAATCACATCACCTCTCGGGACTGACAGAAACAATGCTCTTTATTTATTCCTCTTGTGCTGCTACAGCTGCAGGTGCCATTCCCACAGGCTTCCTCCAGCTCCCTGAGGGCATCCCATCCTAGCAGGTACCTGTCTGTCCCTCTCCACCCTGGGGGCAGCTGTCTGGAGCCCCTTGCAGAGACAGAGACAGCCTGCTGGCTTCACTGGGTCCCTGTGGGAACAGGGGCTGTCAGGCAGGCCTTGGGGGGGAGTTACCCACTGAGGAAAAGCTAATTGCTGCTCTCAGGCAAGGGGCTGTTTGTATCTAAACCATCAGCAGAGTGCATCCAATCTCAGCAGCTCAAGAGAACGCCAAGAGGAAAAGCACATCAGGTTATTTGCCTTAGGAGGGATATTTGCCAATTTTATGGGCAGAAAAGGGTATGGATTAAACTGTGGTAATTCTGTGGTAATTCTTTATACAAATTAGGCATTCAACTGAGTCTGAGTTATAAACACTCATCTTGAAAAAAAATTAAATACCTGAAAAATACTTCATAAAGCTTCAGAACAAGTGATGAAAGCTATTTCCCAGGCTTCTTCTTTGATCCTTAGAATGGGTAAAGGGTAGATTAAATGGCATACACACACACCTGGACACTACTTGTGTGCGTTTTTGGGGGATCATCTCATCAGTACCTCCAGTCATGATCTGAGAAAAATTTATTTGCTGAAGGGACGGGAATGATTTGAAGAAGTTCAGAGCTTGGTATGTTACTGTTTATTGCTCCAGAGACACTCAGACTTTGAGCAACAAGCACCAGTCACCAGCATGGGGGTACCCATGGTACAAATTTTCCCTGTGCTCTGCGTGTCCCCTTGGAGAGCTTGCAGAAAAGGAGGAGAAGGAGATGCCTCGGTGCTGCCTTGGGATCACTCACACTGGCCATGCAATCCCCCTTGCCCAGCCCGAGTACCAGCCTGATGTGCTTTTTGCTGGTAAAAGCAGAGTTGCAGGGCAGTGAGGAATGGAGAAGGAGGAAATGGAACTGCTGAGCTGCTGCGGGCATTTCCCAGAGTCTCAACCCAGACACAAGGCCAGGCACTGCTTCCACAGGGACCTTTGTGTCCTGAACCATCCCTGTAGTCTTTCCATCAGTGTGTTGAATCTTCTTTATAAGTTTTGTAAATAAAAGCCCTTTTTCTTTTTTTTTCTCAGCAAGCATGGGGCAGGGAAGCGAGAGCAGATGCGGGCACTGCAGTCAGGGTGTTAATGGCCACATTAGCTGGAAAGGGGCAGCCAAAGCAGGATGTGTAAAACCCCACCCAGGCTGCCCTTTAATTTGCTGTTACATGGAGTGGAAGATTTGAAAGCGTATTTCTGGGTAATTAATTCAAAGAGTGATTCTAATAGCTAATGCTGTCAGTTTTGACTGCAAGGCAGGTCTGGGGCTGGAGCAGGCAGTGAAGGGAAAGGATAATGCTTGGAGGTCACAGGCAGATGTTAAAATATTTTGACAGCCCACATCCAAGAGGCTAACTTAATGAAAGCCTTTGGCCAGCACCTTCCAAGAGGTCTGAAACTGAATCCATTTATTTTTCTCCAGAATAGCAGGCATGGCTTGGATTGTGGCTTGTCCATAAATCACCATTCTCCATTTGGTCAGCAACACCATCAATCATTCTCAGAGCCCACCAGCCTGCTCTCTGTGCCACTGCAGAAACACCAGTAAGAGGGATCTGGTGTCTCTTGAATTTAACTCCTCAATTTTCAGTGACACTCAGAGTAAGCTCTGCCTTTATCTCTACTGATTATTAAAGCCAGTGAGCAAAGGTCCTGCACCTGTGTATGGAAATATAACTACTCCATGGTGCTCGGAAATGAAATTAGGAAGCTCTATTCATGGTGTTATTATCTTGCTTGGAAGGATTTAATCAAACCACTGCAGTGCTGAGGAGGATGTCCACAGCCTGGGAGTCTGGTTCCTCCCAAACTGCATATCCCTGAGATATTTACTGAATTCCTCCAGCCTACCCCAGTGGTCTTGGAGTCGAGTAGCATTTGCAAAGGATTTGCTGGGGACCATTCTGCTGATGTTTTTCAAAAGATTTTGTTAGGAAGCTGGAAAGGCACAGCTCCTGACAGTTGTGTTCACTGGTTTTCACTGCTTTTTTCTTTGTGCTTCAGAGAGTACTTGGAGTAAAGACACAGGGAATGAAAACTTGTGAATGTGGAAAATAACTGGGAGAATATTTGATTCAAGTTTATATTTTGAAATAAGGTTTGGGTGAAGTCTGCTCCTTTTGACCTCCTTTGGCTGTTTCCAGAAATTAATTCTGTTCTTGCTATGTATCAGCTCATCACTTCAGCATCTACCACTGCTGTACTTCTTGTAACAGAATGTGTTCACAAATTGGTCCATCCCTCATTTGACGTTCTTAACTTTTATGCAGGACTGTAAGGCATGGAGAAACCTTTTTCCAGCCCAGACCTGGGGTGATTGCACTTCAGGATGGGTGAAAGGATGCCTTGTGCCTGCACCGCCTGCAGATGCAGTCAGAGACATTGATTAGACCAAAGCTGGCAGATTTCCACCCCAATTCACTGCGTTCATTTTATTCAGCTCTCTAAAAAGCACTAGAGACCATCATCCTCATGCAGACATGGACATCTACAGAATTACAGGTGCCAATAAGTGTGGTACAGGCCAACACAGAATTTAGAGCAGAGTCTCACCATCCTGGGGCTCCTGGAGTTCATTTTGAGTGCTGGGCTTGTTGGTGATGGCACAAGACCCCACCTCCCTTTGCGTGTGTTCTCAGGAACTGTGCATCACTGAAACACAAGTATGGCTCTAGAGAGGTGCAAATCCATCTACCAAGAGGATGCACAATTGCACCCGTGGTTTATAAGCAGAGACTGTCACTCCATAGTTTAATTAGGCAAGTGCTTGCCCTGCTGGGTCATCAGCTGTATTTGGACATGCACCTGAACTTACTGCAGGGCTAAATTAAGGAAAAGTCTTCTAGGACTGCTGGTCATGTCAATATCATTTATTCATTTATTCATTCCAGTTCTGTAAAGCTTCTTATCCCTCAATGAAGAAGGCTGCATACCTGCAGTCAGTCTGTCTGAACACATTTTTCATCAGCAGTGCTCCAGGATGGCCAGTGAATCTACGTACACACACAATTAAACCATTGCTTGCACAATATCCTCCTCCAGGCACCCCAGGAAAATGAAAAAGCAGCATTCCCGTATCAGCAGCAGTCATCAGCCCCTCTTTGCCAGCAGTAAAGTGCTCTCACCCCCTACCCCAACTGAAGGATGCAGGAGAGAGTGGTCACATGCAGCCTTCACATTCCCCTCTAAGCACCTGCCAAAAGTCCCTGGTCCCCTGGTGCGGTGAGAAGGGCAGAGAGGGCACTGTGGGGATGTTTAGGGAGGGCACTGCCAGGGTGTTTGGCACACTCTGCCTCACTGGCTGGCACAAGCTGCCCTTCCTTCAAGCTCTGCTGCTGCTGAGCCCTGCACAGAAGGTGGCTCCAGAAGCCCTTGCCAACCCTCTTGATAGTTTGGACACCAAGCACTGCATGAACAATGAGACCACGGTGCTTGGGAAGGAGTGGGAACAAATCTGCTCCCTCCCAGACCATGCCTTGCTCTCACTGGTAATAAAAAGGAGAGTTCTCTTTAGCACTTTATTGTTGAGGAACATGGCACAGCTGTCGAGAATTTTTCCCTCCGTGTTCTTTCCTCTCCACTTGTGAGAAGCCAGAGAGAACTTTCCTTGCTGGAGGAGGGTGTGAAAGCACATGGCAGGTTTTGCAAGTGTCCATTAAGCTCATCAAGTACACCCAGTACTTGTTAACTCACATCCAAGCTTTCTGTGGCAATGGTGTGAGTGCAGATACTGTCAAGCAGAAGCACCCCAGGATCAGAGCCAGGCTAGCAAAGCTGGGTTTCACTGATAGGGGGAGCAGGACAAGAAGAGCATCTTTGATTCATTGCAGCCCCGAAATATTTCTGGGGCTTTGCCTTGTGCTGCAAAAGTCTCTCAGATTTGTTCATTCCTGTGAGATTTTTTTCATCTTGAGTAGCATCTCACAGCATCAGCTCCTGAATGATGTGACTTGAGTTACAGCTGAGGGCTGGGGAGCATGTCCTCTCATGGTGAGGAGGAGTCAAAGCCCAGACTGGATCAGAGGAGCAGACAGTTACTCACAGAGCAACAAAATCACCCAAAGGGCTGTTGGGGGAAGGGGGGGGCTGTGGGGTGTACAGAGTCTGGTATTTCGTATGCACAGCACACTCAATAATTAGCATAAGGGCAAGAGCGCTTAGAGTTTCAGAATAATTTTAATATTTTCTTACTAGTTTTTCATTTGGATACTTCTACAGCTGTTTTTCAACATTTCATCAGACCGTGCTAGTCTCTTTATATGCCTTTTTCCCCCTTGGAGAAACTGAGGTACAGAGAAATGACATGACCTGGCTGGGGTGGTCTGACAAAATGTTGTATTTTCCCATATTTTCCCAATCCTGAAAAACCAAAACTTGGGACTTTTTAGCTGCTTTTGGGCAGGCAGGTGAGGGAGAATTGGTAACAGCAAAAACTGCAGCGTGGCTATAAACTCCAATGCCTTCAGAAATAACCCTTTATCCCAGTGCCTGGCAGAGCAGCCCTCCTCACTCATTTATGTGCTTGCTTAAAACCATTGCCCTTAAACTTCCACCAATGCTGAAGTTAATGTACAGCCCTTTGCCACCTCGAGTGAGACTGTGCTGTGGAAAGCTCTGCTGGGCTGATTCCTGTCAAGACTATAATCAGAGATGGGGAAAAACTTGAGAAGTTGCTCTTAGGAGGTACCTCCCGGGCTGACAGCAACTTCTTTTTATGTTGGAAAAATATAGTATTTTTCTACTAAGAAAGAAAAAAAGTTGCCTGCAAAACTTCAACAACTTGAAAATTACTTCAGGCTCTCTATGAAATCCCCACACTTTCACTGATGAGAGGATAAAATACCAGATATCTGCTGGAAATGAACAGGGGAAAGGGAGAAAAAAACACCTCCACTGCTACAGTGCAGAAATTCTTTAGAAAGGGCCAGTTTTACTTCAGCTTGAGGATGGATAAAATGCTGGTGTTGTCCCAGATCCTAAGAGAAGCTTCTAAACTATGAAAAAAATACCTAATCTCTTTCTCAACCACACCCTTCATCCTGCTAAGGATGGGTCTGGCAGCCAGTGTTTGTCAGGCCAGCTCTGAGCCAGATCTAAGCAGGTGCAGCTGGGCTGCCTATTGCCCCTGCAGATCTGGCAGACCCTGGGACAGTGATGGTGCTTTTGGCTGGGGTGAAGAGGTGCAGCCTGGTGCCTCTGGGGCAGAGGAAGGGCAATGCTCCAGTGGCACAATGAGTCCAAAAATTGTCATAAAGCCCAGAGATCCCATTTAAAGCTAAAATTCAAATGGACCTTGTCTTCACAAGGGTCTGATCTTAACCCCACGCCACAAAACCACCAAATCCCAAACATGTCACAGTTCAGCTGTGGTGGCAGCGAGGTTGCTTGAGCTACATTCACTTTTTTGTATGGTGAGGAGAGCACAGGACTGAGCTGGGAGAGCCACATCTACAGGAGGGAGTGATGCTGCAGGTGATGTGCTAGGAATGGCCATTGGGAGTGGGGGAATGGGCTGCAGGTCAGGAAGGAGCTTCCTGGAACAGCTTCCCAAGGGACTGGGAAATGGGAAAACACTGGAGCACAGGCTGGCATTATGCCAAGCTGGCAAGGCTCTCTGGAATGCTGGGGAGTGGAGAAGCAGAGAATGATTTTGGCCAGGCTTCAGCATCTGCTAGAAGGGGATGTGCATGTGTGAGGGCTGGACAGCCAAGGCTTTGGCAGGTGGAGGGATAAAAAGGAGCTTTTCTGTTGTGTTGCAAAAAACTAAAATTTCATGAGGGAAAAATATTCATGACTCAAATTAAACCAGAGCAGGATTCAAATCCCTGAAAAAAACCCCATAATTCAGGGGGTAGCTTGAAATTCCACATTTGCACTGAAACAAATAATTCAGAATGTTTAACCCAGATTTCTTTAAAACTCCCTTTGATTGTGATTCATTTCTAAATGAAAAATGTAATTTTAAAACAATAAAATTTACCTCAAAAACAACTTCAAAATGAAACACTGCAACATTTCCAGAGATTTGTTTCCCCTTAAAGGGGTTGAAATGCAGTGTGTCACACTTGTCTACAGATTTGCCCCGACGTTTTTATTCAACTTAAATAATTATTTCAATGTAACCTGAGCAGCTTTAGCTCCCTTGAATTTTTGCTTTTTGGGATGAATTTACAATTTACAGAAAGAATATCTTTTCAGTTTTGCTTTAGTCTAAAGTATATTAGCAGAGGTGTTTTAGAGAGGGAAATACTCAGATTTGTTCCTGCTGTTAAAACTGCTGATGGTCTCCATTAACAAAACATCACTTTCATAAGACATGGGCTCATCTGAAAGTGCATAGAAGAGAAGATCTGAAAACAGAGCTGAGGAACAATAAAAGAAAAAATTAACTGCAGAAAAAGGCTACTTACATTTATGGGATCTTTTAAAATAGCATTTAGATGGAAAGCTGATTCCTCATTTTTGTCCATGCTGGTATTTTTCTCAGGCTATCTCAAATTTCAGGAGTTAAGAGAAGAAAAAACGTCCTGCATTTCACCATATATGCCAAAGAAATGCAATACAATCTGATTTCACTTCTTTCTCTCATGCCTGAATGTGCTCATTTTTGCTTACAAAAGGAAAGACACAAAAGAATTGTAAGAAAAGGAATCAGATGGTGCTGCCCGATACTGTTTCACAGCTAAAACGTGAAAACAAGACCAGCTTCTTCTGCTGACACTCAGGTCTCAAAAAAAAAAAAAAAGGGGTTTTATTTTTTTTAAAGGGAATTCTCTTAAAGAGAAATTGCTCTGAGTTTAATCAAAAGCAGCATTTATTATAACTTAGCAGAGCAGTTGCCACCTGCTGCCGAGAGCGCTGCTGGCAGAGGGAGGCTGCAGAGGCACTGTGCCTTCTGCCCAGCTCCTGAGCACCACCACAGCCCAGATGGCCTTCTCTGGGTCTCCTACTGTGCTACACTCTTTGCAAATGGAGTCTGAGGTGGGACCTACTGGCTGGGGACTCACGGCTCAGCTTTCCCCTCTTTGGATGGTGCACAACCTTGGCTTTTCAAGATTTCTCTTGATTTCTCAAGAAATGTCAAGGTGACCCGTGTGCCCTGTGCTGAATGCTGCACCTCAGGCAGCACAATGGAAGCAGTACCTGGGCACCTGAAGGCAGCAGTCACCCAGCAGCTGCTATCACCCCTCCTGCCAGGCCATCCAGACTCATCCCACCTCCAGCTCTCCACTCAAATTCCAGACCCAGCTTGAGAGAGAGAGAGACAGCACACGGTGTGCTACAAAACCTGTGCCGGGACCTCTGATCCTCTCAGAGGTCTCAGTAAGGAGGAAAACAAATGGTGCTTTGAGGCTTGCAATTGGTACATACTTATAAACAATTTCACATCTTCCTGTGTCCAAGTTTCGGGATATTTGGAACAGTGTATAAGCACAAATAGATTCACCCCCTCCCTCCCAGTAGATGATTTTCAAAGGACCAAATCTCTCACAGGGCACTTTAGGGAAGGTTTCTTTCCTCTTTCTGCCTTGCTATTGTCTTCTTTGCCATCCAGAATTTCACAGCTTTCTGCATTGTTCAGGTCAGGATGAAGACCAAGAGAAACTGTTGTCCTAAAATAATCTAGTCTAAACACTTTGAGGCTTTCTCATTTCCTGGCAAAATAACATCTTAGCACAAGTGGAAATGGAAGGAGAAATACTTGGAAATTATTGTTATTTTTAAGTTCTGCCTCAGCAAACAGCCTCTTGCACTTACTGTCTGTCACATCAGAAAAACCATAACCAAACCCCAGCCTCTCTAACGTGTTCAGATAACGGGACCTGCCACTTCAGGCTCTCATGTGGTTTCTGCCATGGATAAGTCTCCGGGTGGCTTTTATCCTCAAATCTCAGAGGTTGTAAGAAAGGAAAACTTGCTGCAGTGTTCCAGGCCCCAGCTGGCAGGTCCCACACCTAGGCCAAAGGGCCAGTTGCTCCTTCACTTCACAGAGTCCACTGCAGAGCATGGGACACCCTGGTGTGTCACTGCTGGCACACCCCCCCTGAAGCCAAATACCAAACTGTGTCATTATCCCAGCTGTCCTGGAGAGGAGGCTGGTCTCCACTGCTGTACAATGCTACACATTGGCTTCCCAGCTTGCAGCTTTCAATGGGCTCAGGAAAATCAGGATCTGTCTTGCTTCATAAGCCTTGCACTCTTTCAGCTGAAAGGGAGCCCACCCCTCACATTTGTGCATCAAGCAAAGGCACAGTATCCCAATAGATCCAGAAAACTTGAAGTCTAGACTTTGCTCATCACTGGTGATGTGGTTTATAAACCTGGGTGAGTTACAGAGCTTATCTGAGGCACAGGAAGCATTTGAATGGTTGCTTCCAACCACTTCCATAAGCTCCCAGATGAAAACCTGTCGATGAAAACATCTCAACAAATGGGGCTTTACACAGCATGTGGTTATCTGAATAATCCTTAATACCAGCTCCCTCTTCCTCCCCGATTTCTGCTGTGGTTAAGAAGCCTAAAGTAGTAAGATTAAGAAGCCTAAAGTAGCAAGAAATATGCCCTAAAGCAGTCAGCTAAGGATCCAAACTTAATGGGAACATCTGCAAAGGACTAAGAGCTGGAAAATTAGCTTTGCAATATTGGCTCCTGTGTCTCAAGGCAAAAAGGGATTGCTCCCAGACAGGAGGCAGCAAGAGGGAGTAAAACCATCATATCCCACAGCCTCAGCTTGTAGGCTAAAAACCCCTCCCAGTTTCAGCCAGGGAGATTAGCATTACATGCTGTGGAATAGGCCTTGCTTTCCCCATCCCAGCAGACCTGTGAAAGGCAACAAAGTACCCCAAAACCAGCCATCTCCAGTATAAGCCCCAAGGAAAGGATCTGACTCTGAAATAGGAGCTCAAATAGAACCACCCTTCTTTTCCACAAGGACTAATGACAAGACACACCCTCAACCCAAGCCTTTCCCTTTTATCACCTGCAGCAGGACCTGAAAGCTCACTGAACACAGCTGGGGGCATCCCACCAGCCCTTAGCCCTTCTTCTGCTCTTCTCCCACAAAGCCCAAAGAAAAACAGGATGAAGCAAAAGACACCCAAGCAAAATTCCTTGAACTTTTTAAAGCTGCAGGAACAGTATTTTGTCATGGTGAAGTGGAAACTACTGAAAATGCAGATCAAGGGAAAATCCTGTCCTGAAGTTCAGGAGGGCAAGAGTTACTCCAGCAATCCAAAAAACATTTCTTTGCCCAGATGGTGCCTTGAACATAAACTGTCAAAATCATTACTCAGACTTTATTGTCAGGGTTATGTTTTCTTTATTCCTTTTAATATTCCATATGCTGGTCATATAATACATTTTTTTGTATTCCTCTTCCCTTTTATTCTCTTTGTTTGTTCCATTCATGACTTATCACCTTCTGGTGGCAATTTAATTATCGGATCTATATTATTGGTATCTTTTTTTTTTTTTTAATATAATAAAAGACTTCAGTACAAAACACTGCAAGTAATTCAATTTCCATCAGTGAGGAAGGAAGTTGGGTGTATTCAGTGAAAGGGAGGAGAGTAGCTGGCTATAACATTTTTAATAAAAATATTATAGCCCTTTGTACTTTTTAGCATTTTCCATTTGGAGAACATTGTGGCTTCATAATCATTAATATTGCTTAAGTTTTCCTCTGCACTTTTCATCTAGAGCTTTCCCAGCACTTTCTGAAGGTGAATCAGTATCACCCTTCCTTTTTTTTTGCACCCAGGGAAATAATATGAAAGCCAATACAATCCAGCTGGACAGGGTTACTGCAGGGATGAGACCCCAGGTATCCTGGAGGCCCAGACTGAGGCCCTTTCTATTGGGCTATGCTGTCCCTCAATATGAAGAACTGCTCATCCCTTTCCATGGGTGATTATGAGCCCCATCTCCTTCTCAGATCTACTGTTGCCCACAAAAATCGAGGTTCCATCACTCTTCAGTCTTGCTCTGCTTTAGTGCATTCTGCCCTTCAGAAGGGTTTGCTACAACAGGACATGAAAGCAACTCAACCCCTGCAGCCCTGCAAAGACTTCCTGAAATGTCTCAGTTTGCTTTTTAGTCACCTGGGACAGATTCCTGGTTTTACATTTTGTGGGAAAGTTCAGTTTCTCTAGAAGCAAAGAATCCCAGATTTGATTGACCAAATCCCCAGTGACCTGAAGGAGGTGAGTAGGGGTCAATAGTCTTGTCTAGTATAAGGCTATCAGGTTGCATATTTGGCATAAAAACTGAAATGGTTCTTCAGTTCATGTGGAACTGAGCTGCAGAACATGGATACTGAGGATGCTGAAAGTTTATATGGATGCAAAAAATCATCATTTATATGGAAGCAAAATCCCCCCAAGAGCTGCTAAGTACAGAGGTGCCACCTTGGGCTCAGAAATTCCCTGAACAATAAACAATGTGGTGCAGCATTTGAAGGAGGGTAATTCTGTGTCCTCTATCTGATTCCCTCAACATCAGCACCAGAGGTGGGATGATGGGCTCACACTGGGCTTCTCAGCAAGTGCCAGGCCAGGCAGCCTGGAGGGAAGAGGGTGGCCCAGACGTACCATGTTTTGTACCATGTTTTGTACCACACCTGAGTGACTTGGAGCTTTCATCTCAGGACACATCATTTGATTGGAGAAAATCTGTGTGCAAGGCAAGATCTACCTTTGGCAAGCAGGTCCCTGTGTCTGTGTAGTGGATCCCTGACTTTTCCATGGATAAGAGGATCCTCCAGATAGGGCCTGTGGAACTATATCCTGAGCATGATCAATTTATTTTGTTATGTATTCTTTTCAATTTCTTTTCTTCCTAGTAAAGTTAAAAACTACTGTCTAAGATTTAGTGTCTCCAAACAATGTATATGATACTTCAAACTGGTTTTTTGCCACCTCTAACTTCTTCCTAAAAAAGGTAGGTTCTTGCTTTTCCTCTTCATAAAGACAGCTCTGCTCCTAAGGCTCTAAACACAGCAGTCAGAATGACAGAAGATGTTATTTTCTGATCAGTAAAGTGTTTAGAGAAAAATCTTTTCTTATTTTGCTGCTTCTTTAAATACCAGTCAGTTTTCTTTTACCATAGATCAAAGCTTTCATGTGCTATTTTTTTTGTTTCTGCATTGTTTCTTAGGTCAGAAATTATTTAGAACACAATGGAGGAAAAAGAAATCACCTTTTCTTTGCCTTTTGCTTTTTAAATGAAATCATTAAAAATATTTTAAGTTCCAAAATTATCACCCAAACTCAAAACACCCACAAAAATTATATGGGAAGAAAAAAAAAGTAGAAATATATTCATGAGACTAGCATGTGTGTAGCAGATTTGTTCATTTATTTATTTATTTATATAGTTTAATACTAGGGAATTATTGTATCTGCAAGCCAAAACAACAGCACTCCCCAATGCCAACTCCAGCTGTTCATCCCTTGTAAAATTATGAGCTGTTTTCAAGAGCTTGATTAGGTTCTGTGATGGAACTTCAGTGTAGCTATGCAGATATTGTTGATTGCTGCAATGTTGTAAAGATTCCATGTGACAAAAGAGTGCAGTTATTGGCCTGATTAGGAAGAATCCTCCTGCAGTGCACCCCAACTGCATTGCCATGGTTAGCTCACTAAGACGTAGGAGCAGCCATGTTGGGGCCTGGTCAGAACGGCCTTGCCATGCCTTTTCCAGACACACTGCTCCTGCAGCTGTAGGTTCTTTGACTGTCTAGAGCCCATCCCTAGGCCTAACGCTAAGACTAAGCCTAAGCCTAAGCCTCACCCTATCCCAGACACACTAGAGTGTGTTTTCCAGTTCAGAAAGATGTAGGAACTGCCATGTTGGGGCCTAGCTGGAATGGCCTTGTCATGCCTTTCCCAGCCCCAATGTTCCTGGAGCTGTAGGCTCTTGGACAGTCTAAAGCCCAGCTGTAAGCCTAAGGTTAAGCCTAAGCCTCACCCTAACCAAGAACCATGAGTATGGGTTTTCTAGCTCAGAAACTTGTAGGAGCAGCCTTGTTGGGGCCTCAGCAGAATGGCCTTGGCACGCCTTTTCCAGCCACAGTGTTCCTGGACCTGTAGGTTCTTTGACTGTCTAGAGCCCATCCCTAGGCCTAACGCTAAGACTAAGCCTAAGCCTAAGCCTAACCCCACCACTACCCCTAAGCACTATTGTAACCACTCCCCTAACCCTACCCTATCCCTACCCCTTGCCGGGGGTTATCAAGCTGAAATGCCCATCCTGACTTAGGATCCACTCTAAGCTCTTTTGGGGAACACTTGCAAACCGGCTAAAAAAGGCAGGATGAGATAGCTTCCAACAAACCAGTGCATTAGTGGGAGGGTTCAGTATCTTCCCAACAAGCTCTCCACAGAGATCCAAAAGGCATCTGGCACTGAAGGCAGCTGCAGTGCTCGTGTCCTGTGAGGAACTCTGCTGAGCCTGAGGTAGGTACAGCAGACTGTCCTGTCCAAAACTTCTGGCCTCACTCACTTCAGGCTGTGGTGTAGAAGTTACACCCTGAACATGTTTTGCTGTTAGAAGTCTCCTAGCAGGTATTGTGAAATGAACTATTTTATGTCACCTACTCTGAATTTAAATTTCATAATCATAATTTTATGTCTGAATCTCTTCAAAGGAAAGACTCAATTATCTATAGAGGTCTAGAAAAGACCATGGACAGAATATGCAGAAGCATTCTCAGTCCTGGATAGGTTGTCCAAAGCAACAAAAGTTAAGCTAGATATTGCCAGGTTCTGCTGGCTGGAGGCATTAGCTCAAGTGCTCCACCCACCACACATGCTTGCAATAAAGAAAAAAGTGTAGATGACATGAATTATGCAGCCACTAACTAACAAGGCATATGTCATTTCTGAGTTTGTGGTTTTAAATATTTTCGTGCCACAGAGATCTCAAACCACTAAGCAGCTCAAGACTTGTAAGACAAAAGCCTTAAAATGTCTGCCAAGGACTCACAATAAAGGACATTAAAACTTAAATAGAAAATTGGAAAAGCAGTGGGATTATTAATTGCTACCTTTTAAGCAAAGCTGTCTGTAGTATTAGGACCTTTTGTGGCTTGACATTTGTAGACTTGGTAAATTAGAACCATAAAAGAAATTGGCCTCTCTAGACAGAGGTAAAATCAGGTGTTACTAGTTAGTTCATGGTCCTTCAGCATATTGCAGATAAAAAAAACCTTAGGCCTGTGCTTCCATCCCCATTTTGGCTAATCAGGAAACATCCCCATGTGAGGCACAAGCTTCCCCCACTGTCCCAGGGAGCAGGTGATGCTGTGAGTTACCAGGTCAAAGGATTCATGCAAGTAGGAAAATCATGGCTTTATCCTCTCTTTTCCTCTCAGATAATCTACATCCGTAGGAGTGCAAGGAGCAATCAGCCCCTCTCTCTTGCCTGTCAAACCATAAAGAGTCTAATCCAAATCACTGCTAATATTTCATTCGAGTTCAGTAGACTTTGGAGCCAGCCCCGGGCTCAGACTTAGCATGTCTTTTTGGAAGCTCAGTATCTGATTTTTATTAAGATGTGAGAGGCTCCCATGAAGCAGAAGCCTTAGGATTCCTGTCGAAATGAGACTTGAAGTAGTGAAAGGAAGAAAAACTGGATTGTTTGGGTTGCATTTTGCCCTATGCTCAGGAAATTCAGCACTGCTCCAGGAAGGGAGGGAAGATATGGAAGTGATGTACTACAGTGCCTGAAGATGTTTTAACATGATATCACGTAGCCTGCAGTTCCTAGTGCAAGCAGCACATGGGAATTTGCTGTTTTCTGGGATCTTGGTTAGGGATAAACTCTGATGTTGTGCATATTCTTCAGACACTTTTCACTTGTTCTGAACTGTGGTGGTGGATCATCTCCTGCTCTGCCTCATCATTTAGACTGCACAAGGCTTATGGGAATCAATGGCATCAGGTGGTGGAAGCTGCTTTTACATCCCTTTCTTACACTGTGTGTAACCTGGCTTGGCCTAAGGAGTTACCTGAAGGAGTGGAAAGCAGATAAAAAGACTCCTCAGCCACCTCCTTTCTTAGTCTCTGCCTCCTCCCACCTTGGGAAGGGATGGCAAGCTAAATGCTGTGTCAGACACCAGAATGCCTCACTCTGTTTGGGGGTACGTGGTGTTTCCTGTAACTAATGATTGAAGATCTTCCAGTACTCATTGATGTTTGTTGTAGTGCTTCATTGTCACTCAGTTTGTCACCTCTGTTGTTTCCCACTACTGCTGGTAGGATGTAAAAACCAATAAGTCTAGGCCAAATGGAAGCACAGCTCATTAAAATGTAGTATTTTTGAGAATGAATAATAACAGCAGATTACAGAGTTCATCTGTGTTTCCAAGATTATCTTTTCAATAGCTTTTCTTTATATGGTTTGATATAACTGACTAAAGAAATGTAGTAGCCTAGAAAATTTAGCCTAGACTGCTGATTATAACTTTGACCACTGCACTGGTGGGGTTTATCCATAGCTGTTTGGTCTTCTACCATCAGTCTGGAGTTTGCTCAAGGATGGTGTGAGCTGTTTATGGGTCTGTAATGGGTGATGGCGTGTGAACTCAACATGACAAGGACCCTTCCCAAGCCAGATAATTACTGTATCAGGGTGATCAGAAACAATGCCCCCTGTCCTTGTATAGACCCATAGAAAAATCCATTAGTATCCTCAGAATGGGCTCGAGAGACACATGAAGAGCTTGCTTAAGCTTAGTGAAGCCGCATTAGTGGGATACCAAGATGTAACCCCCGTGCCATGATCATTTCAACACCGGGAGGAGCACGAATTCTGAGAGTGCTCAGGCAGAGGGGCAGTGCTCTCCCACGGGCACTCTTTGGGCTACACAGGTGGATGGCAAAGTGAGGAGCAGAGACCAGAGCTGTCTTTCCCCTGCAAGAAAGATTAACAAAGAGTCTGTCAGTAGGAGCCTGAGAGTGAGAGATCCCCACAATGGCAGAGCAAGTGAATAGCATGTGTTTAAAGAGCCCATAATCCTATATTTACACAACAGTCCTTAATGGCTCATTCAGAGCCATTGCAAAGAACCAAGTAAATAGTGTGGTTAGAAAGTCTGTTACTTTATATTTACTCACTAGACCGTCTGCTGTGGGAGCTGTGAATGTCATGGAGAGCTAAAAGGAGCATTCTTTTGATTTTTTTTTTTTCCTATGAAAAGCTAACTAATAATGATACTGAAAAACACTTTCAATAGGAACTATACCTTCACTTTGCACCAGTGGAGAACAACCATTAGCACTCTTTGTGAAGGAAAGGGATGCATTTTTCATCACCTGGAGTCCTTTCATAGAGGCTGGATGTGCTCTAAAAGATACACTCTTATTCAACAAGGCGTTATTGAACTCAATAGCACTCACCTGTGTGGCGGGAAAAATTCATTCCTGTCACTGCAACAACTTCTGGGAAGGCATAAAATGGTCTGGTTTACACATATTTTATATTAATAGTCTCTTCTGGCTTTAATCTATACTCCATGTGAGACTGGACACTAAATTTATTCTCTCAAATGTTTATTCATGTAAACAATCAAACCTTCATTAAAGTCAAAATTATACACACAAATCAGAGTGAAGCAGACAGCTGATTAGCGTGTGAAATGAAGGTGACATTACATATTTGGAGATTTGCATAGCAAATAATTATAAATCCAAAGTTATTGTTGAGTTATGAAATGGACTGTTAAGGTCTAACAAAATCCACTTAAAAAAGAAAAAATTCACAGAAGCAGCCTGGTATCTTAGATCCCTGAAACATTATTCAATATCCTATCTGAACCTTAATTAACTGATCCTCAAAATTCCCATGAGGCAACAGCAAGTCCTGGAATGGAGCAAATAATTAATAAGTAATCATTTATGCAATGAATTTTTCTTCTTGTTTGTGATTGTCTACAGAGATCATTAAATCTATTTATAATACACAATGACTCACAATTTTGTCAATAATACTTTGCTTGCAAATAGTTTAAAATTTGCAACTAGAAGGAAGGAAAGAGGAATCCTGCATGTTTACTGCTACTTCCTGACTAATTACAAAAGCCAGGAGATCAGCAAGGGATGAACGTGAATCCAGAATCAACTATTTAATAACCAAATGTGTAATTTGAAGTTTCTCTTCAGTAAAAAAATTAAGACCTACCGTCTGAGGAAGAAGGTGCTTTATCCTAATGTGAGGAGAAATGACAAAATGTAGTTCATGCAGTACCAGTGTGTGGTCACACACCCCTGAGAGTGCCCAGAGTAGGTGACATGTAGGGTGGCTGCAGCCATATAGGAGAAGGGGGTAAGGCTGCAGCCTTCCTGAACCTTTGCATGCTGGGGGGCCTAAAACTTTCAGCCACTACTGCTACATCTATCCCACCTTGTTCAAAGAGATCTGATAAACTTCACTCTGATGTAATCTGCTCTTTCCTTACTCCAAGCATTCATGCTATCGAAGCCTGAGAAATAAATTGTGCCAGGAGAGTAAAGGGAAGTAGATCAAGAACACATCAAATTGACATTCCCTATCAAAATGGAAGGAGTTTTAGAGAGCCAAAAATATAATGCGGAAAATCTAGTTTAGGTAACAAAATTACAGATAACAGGGGAGATGGAGGCACAGGCCAGCAATGAGGAGCCAGAAATAGCAACCAGGACTTCCCAGTCAAAAGATCAAAAGTTTGTAAGACTTCATCCACTGCAAGGAGGGCAAGGCTGTGCCCTCTCTGTACAACAAAGCCTCAGCAATATCGCTGCTATTTTCCCAGGATACTCTTCACACATAGCAGACCCTTTTCTACTGCAAATGTGCATTTCTGCATTGACTTTTGTAGCCCACTAACACAGCAGAAAGGTTGTAAGTACATACAGAGTCTGTGATATTGGATATTGGAGTTTGGATACCCTCTCCTCCTCTTTGCTGTAGCATTCAGCCCTGCTTTTCTCACTCCACATCTGCAGCCCAAACTGTAGGGAATAATTTCAGTCTGGATGAGTGGTCTTGTCTCAGAGACTACCAGGACTGTGAGCACTGTGTATTTGTATAAGGATAGCAACCCCTATCCCTATTTATGCCTTGCCATTCTTAAAAGATTTTTCTCATGGCAGTAGAGGGAATGAGACTACAACAGCTGTTTTGAAGCATTTTTTTTTTCAGTATATCCTTTTTTCTTCTGCTTCTTTGTCTTTTGCCCCTGAGCTGATGCCAAAGTCAGCTGCACTGTAAGTGCAGCCAAAATGTCTCCATCAGTCCTGGCCAGGCTCAGGGGCAAGTGGAGACTCACATGAGAGGATGTGCATGAGCAAAACCTGGAGTGAATCATCTAAGTCTGTGGGTCCTGGTGCCTTCATCTTATTTCCCTGCTTGGTTTTAGTACTGTCAAGGTACTGACTCAATCACATCTTGGGTTTTCACCCAGTGTCTTTAGCTAATTAAATGTTTTAAGGTGCCACAATGAAAGTTATATAGACACAAGCAATTTTTATGAACTGGTAGCATTAATTCAAACTTGATTCCAGCAGAGATTCCTTGATGTTTCAGGCTATTACCCCATCACTAATACAGACTATAGAATAGCTAATATCAGTCCATTCAAATCCAAAACATATTTTGATTTGCTGAATAGCTTTAATTCTCCCAAAGCTGATCAAATAATAATAACAACAGTAACAATAACAATAAAGGCAATTCAAGTGTGATTGGCTAATCTGATGGTTTTGCTCCCAGTTTATTTTTAATTTCTGGCAGCAGTGATATTGGAAATTAAAAAGCTCTCTTGACACTCGAGTGACTCAAATCTCAGACCAGATGAAATGAGGTGACTGAAGCAGCTCTGGGCCTTTTATTCTCTCCCATCATTATCACAGCTAATAAGAAGAAACTGCCCAGCAGTGAAGGCTGAGGGCTTCCTCCCCCCACCCTTTCTTTCCTTTTTGTGCCATCCAAGATAAAGTACTAATTATCAGGACAGCTCAAGCTCATTTGTAGGAGGAAGGGAATTGAATGCCGCTTCAGTGAAAAGACTTAGCTCCTGTGTGCCCTTGGGCAGGAATTGTGGTACTTTGGTGATTTAAGCAATCCAAATTAAAACACCTTAAAGTGACAGGCAGACATCCCAATGGGCTTGCTCCTAGGACCTCTGTTCTAGCTCTTGTTGCAAGGTGCAACAAGAAAAAAAAACCAAACTATTTCACCCAGACCATCATGAAGGGATGGGTCTTCCACATAAAAACTCAGGCCTTTCTCTGATTTGGACAGCCACGATGGGAAGCTCTGAAGCATAAGTTTACCCTAGGACACAGGGAGGTGTAGACTGGAAATTCACACATTCTTTGATAGCAAATTATTTGTGTGGAAAAGCAATTGGATTGAAAGTCTGGGGATGAATAAGACGTTGGCCTGGTTCTGTATGGAAAGGGCACACTTTTGTTTGTGCACAGTGTGATGGCACTGTCACTGCTGTTACAACACAGAAGCATAGAATAGTGCAGGCTGACTCAGCCTACATCACTCTTCTCTTTTAGGAGACCCTCAGTGATGCAGACTCTTCAGACTGCCTGGCATTTTCTTCCTTACCTAAAGTCATCTACACTGTGACAGGGGGAGGAATGCCAGGAAGACGACTGTGATTTTGCAATGGCCTCAGCATCAAGCAAAGATTACCCCCAGATCACTGATCCATTCACTCTGGAGCTGCTGAGGGAGGCCACAGTGAGAATATATGATGAGGGGGTGTGAGAGGAACTCCAAAACCCTCCCCAGTGCAAGGATGGTCCAACTCTGCTTCATGGACAAAGGCCCTGCTGTATTCTGCTTATCAGGGCAGCAGATACTGAGAGAAGAGAAGGAGTGTTTGGGCCACAGGTCTTTCAAATCCAGGAACTAATCATTTTGAAATAAAACACAGTATTTTCATTGCTGGTGCTAAAGTGCTTTATCAGCAGGAATCTGTGTCTGCCATGTTCCCAATAAATGCTGGGACAGGAGCAGAGCACTGTGCTCACAGGCTGCCCCATCATCTGTTTTGCTAATGGCTCCATCGCTTGCCTGCCTGAAGAAGATGATTCTCACCATGCATCATGAGGATGCCTGAGCATGCCTTACAGGCTTGGGTACCAGAGGAGAGCCATTCCTCCTTCCCACCCCTGCACCAGTGCCCCAGGCAAGAAAAAACTCAGATCTGCCTGTTCTACCCATGAGTGTAAGAAGCAATGTGTGGTTTTGCTGATTGCTCAGAACAACTGCCATTGGTGAGGGTAGGAATGGGACAAGTCAGGAGGGATGCTTTTGCAGACCATCCTCCCCACTGGGTTGCTTGGTCTTCCCTAGGACTGGCAGTTTTTCTTGTCTTCTGGGCATTCAACACCTCTTTTTCCACTAGCTGTCCCTTAGGATGCTTCACCCTCACTAATCCTGAAATAGTTTTGGAGTGATGGCTCACACTGGGAGACATTTGCTGTCTTTTATCCCAAGTAAAACTAAAGGAGGAGATGAGGAGAGCATTTTCCTTGCCGGGACAGTCTGGGAGCCATCTCTTGCCTGAGGGGCTGGAAATCCTGGGAAAGCCTTGCTGGCTGTGGCAATGGCTCCCATGTCTGCCAGAGGACAAGGTGGTAAATAAATTTCAGGCTAATGGAGATGGGTGTTAAATATTTGCTGTACTTGAGCAGGAGGGCCTTTGTCACTAATTAGAAGGAGATGTTAAAGGAGATGGGATGTATTTAAACCTCATTGTTTGCCATTAAAGCACAGATTCTTTTACTTCTCTTCTGGGCTAAGCAGCTAATACATTTAAGCAGTAGCAGAAGGGCCTGGTGGATTAATTGCTGTCCTTGGAAATAAAAAATGATTTAATTTAATGTGTGCCAGTGTCAGGCCAGAGATAGAAGCATGTGGCCATTGGCTTGTGAGCCAGATCAGATTTTGGGGTCTGGTCTCAGCATAGAAACAGGGTCCTCAGACTCAGCTCTGACCTGAGGGAGAGCAGAGGCTGGGGGACGTGCCATGCAAGAGTGTCTTGGGCATCTTCACTGGTGCCATCCTGGCAGCTGCAAGTCCTCCCAGCACCTGCCATCTGACCTCAGGGTCCAGCACTGGGGAAAGCATCAGGTTCTTCAGGCTGAAAGGAAAGCCTGGTGACTGCAGAGGCTTCTCTACCCATTTCTCACCACCTCAATCCTTTCAACATGTGTGATTTGTATGGCCCTTGGCAGCTGAGTAGACGGGTGAGCAGACAATACTAACTACACTATTAACAACAGCTCAGTAACTATGAGGACTCCTTGGCCCTTTCCCTGCTGCTATAAGTACAGCACAGAAAGGCATAAAACACTGCAGAGGATTTCTCCCCAGCTCGAATGCCTGTGGTGCCATCCAGCCTGGCAGCTGCAGCAGCACAGGGTACCCCTCTGCACCAAACCCCACCTGCAAGTGCCTTGTGGCTGTGGCTCAGCAAGCCCCTTGCCCAGGGAATGGGAGAGGCTCCAGGGGTGCAGACTGCCTTCACTGCTCCACAGTCCTCTCTTCAGGCTCCACAAGGAAGCGTTGTGCAGTGACACCCTTATTTGCCCTGAATGGATCAGATTAACTACTGCAATGAGAAGTTTCCCCTAGCAAGTCATTTTCCCGTTCAGTGTACTTTATAAATATGAGCTGCCTCTTCCAAAATCTTCCTGTGAGTCAACAGAAAATCTTGTTTTCCCAGAAAGGAAAGTGAGGCATAGGAAAAGGTAAATGACATGCCCAGAGCACAGGGAAGTGTGTATAAATGAAAAAAGAACAATTTTATCAACACTTTTATGGGAATTTGAAAATTAGAACTACAGTAGGTGATGGGGTATATTTTTCCAATGCAGTGTGTGAAAGAGCAATTTTAAATCATTCTCCACCTCAAGTGCTTTCTGGAAGAGGAGGGAAGTCCTGAACAGCACATCTGTTTGCACAACAAACCTATTTTTTCTCAGCTGTGTCTTATATCCATTAGAAATTGTCCATAAACTCCCATAGATCCCTGCTTCAGAGATTAGGAAACACTGTAGATAGAACATTTACATCATAGTGAAAAAGAAGATGTTAGAAAAATTGGTTTTAATCCAATGCAGAACCAGAAAACATCTGATTTCCTAGCTGTCCACCAAGCAGAATATCCAGCCAATTTTTTTTTTTAATTTAAATTTTATGTTACAGTATTAAGAGGCAACATTATGCCAAAAAAATAAAGACATATTTCTATTAGTGCTAAGCAGCAACTAGTCCTGGAATTTTACCGATGGGATGCAAAAAAGAATGGCAGAATATTTCCAGCAGCACATTTTTGGAAACAGAGTCTATTGACAAAGGTTATTATTCTAGTTTTTCTTTATACATTTCCATATGGGAATATAGAAGGCATGCAGATATGAAATTTACAGGAAAATCAATAGAAATAAAAACTTCCACATGTGTTGCAAGGACCAAAAATTTCAAAACTTAAAAATTTCCCAAACCAAAGTTTTTCTTTCACCCAGTTCAGATTTTGCCCGGAAGAAGATGCTGAAATTTCATGGAAACCAAGAAATTTTGGTTTTGACTGAATAGCGTTTTTCACTAAGAAACAATATTGGTATAGAGGCTCTAAGCAGCTCCAATCCCAAATCAACATTTTCAGCCCATAGTGACAGGCAGCCTCCAATGGCATAAATAAAGATATGAATTTTCTAAAAGTTTAACTATAGAAAGGTTGGGGAAGGCATCACAAAGCCTGGTGTGACCTTGTTTTCCTACGAGAAGCACAGATGGGTTAAAAGAAAGCACCAGGTCAGGGATTCAGGAGGACCAGCTCAGCAGTGCCAACATCCCACCAGGGTTTGATATTCCACCAGACTCAAACTGTGGAAAACAGACGGTGTGAAGGTCAAGGCAGTCAGGACCAGCAGGACCAGGATCAGCATGAGTAAATCACCTCCTTGCAGGCAACCTTACCCCAGGACAAGCCTGCCCTGCCCCCAGGGCTAATTCCCAGTGTCCCAGAAACAGCAAATCAGGGCTGTGAGTGTTCTCAGGGGATCACTTGTGAAGGAATGGGGTGGGATGAAGAGGCAGTCCAGCACTCACATATGTCAGGAAAGGTAAAATCCTGGGCTGTAATCCCCAGTGAGTGGCAAAAGTGTAACTGGGGAGTAGACTGAGTTGCTAAATATACCTGGGTTGTGTATTCCAAAACCAAGGAAGGATTGGGAGAAACACATCTCCCCAATTTTATGTCCTCATAAAATCATTTCAATTGGAAAACACCATTTAAGGTCATTGAGTCCAACCTTTAACCTACCACTGCCCAGTCCAACACTAGCCCATGTCCCCCAGTGCCACATTTACATGGTTTTTAAATCCCTCCAGAGAAGGTGACTCCATCACTTCCCTGGGCAGGCTTTTCCAATGTTTGACAACCTTTTTTCCTAATATCCAGTGTAAACTTCCTTTCCCATCACTATTTATTTCTCCTTTCCAAGGACTTTGATTCTGACTCTTATTCCTAAGATAAACACAGGAAACTTTCTATCAGGCTTGTGCCTGCTATTTTCCCCGGATTTAGGAGACATTGCTGTGCTCTTCACCCCTGGGAGCCCTCCATTTGCAGGGGAGCTGGGAGAACTCGTTTCTCAAGGCAGTGCTGAAATGAGGATCTTCTGGATGAACCACAAAGCAGCTTACTCCAGACGAGCCAGGAGGAGCTGAGTGGAAGTGTCTCCCAGCTGGAAGTCCCTCTCAGTAGCTATTACAACAGCAGGGTTATCTTTGCTGCTGAGAGCAGGGAGATGTTACTGTGAGCTATGACAAACTCATTGAGTGCTGCAACAACACAGGCACACAAACAGCAGTGATTTGGAAAGGGTGCTTGGGGAATGCTAAGGCAGTGCCTTCCTCTGCCTTTGGCTTTGCACCACTCAGTCAGCCTTGCTGTAAGGCATGAAGGAGGGGTTGGGGTTGAGGACACATGGACACACAAGCACATCTTTTATCTCTGTAGGGTTGCTCACAAGGGTATGGCCTTGGGGAGGTGCTTTATTTAGAAGAATACAGAATACTGAGTTGATTGGAATTGAAAGATGGGACAAGAGGCTCCACCAGCATTTTCCTGAATTCAACAGAGAACAATATCAACAGGCCTGTGAAATCCTCAGCATTTTGCAGCAAATCAGCCCACGAATGAGAAAACACAGTGTGGCCAAAGGAGTGATTGCAGCTGAAGTTTCTTGGCTTTGAAACTGCCTTTCAAGATACGTGAAGAAAGAGTTGTGGATAGCAAAAATGCTACAGCTACTTCGCCAACACTGTCCCAAAGCTCCGAGCCAGAGACAAGCCCTTTATTTGACAAAAAGTCACTAGAGTGGTGTCACCACTGGTTTAGGGCAGTTAAAGGGTAAATTTATGTTCAGACACTTTAGAGGAGACCTGGCAAGGGCACTGCCAGGCTCAAGAGCTATTCAGGTGCCACAGACATCACAGACAACACACGGGGTCAGAGATGCCTGGCAGTGGTGGGTGGAAGTGATATTGGGGGCTCTTGGCAGCTGGAGGCAGGGTGGGATGCCTGAAGGTCTTTGAAATGTCACTGTGGTTTGCAACCTACATTGCTCACCAGATAGCTCAAAAATGGTGTGGGGAGCTCTATGCCCTCAGCAGGCAGTGCTCTGGGTCACTGGAAAGCACCAGCAAGGACAGGTTTGCTCCTGACACATCCCCTTCAACAGGACTCCCAAGAGGAGAAGGTAGGCTGAAGTCTAGCCTGCAGCTGGTACCATCCAGAAAAAAAAACTAAAAACATTTTAATAGAAAAGCAAATCCACAATGGCAAGGTGAACAGTAGGAGCTGGAGAATCAAGAGAGCATCTCCATTGCTGTAAATCTTGCAATAGCTGCAACTGCCCCAGAAATTTATTTCGTTCCTTTCACGATGACTCTTTCAGAGGAAAATTGAGGACCTTATTGTTATTTATTATGATTACAGCTAGTTCTTCAGAGATTTCCTTAATTAGCATCATTAGACACACAGCTTAATCTTAAAATCCTGGGCTTGTCAGCACGGCAAATTAAAACTTCGGTTTTTTTACTGCCTTCTATTCGCCAGGTTGGAGAGAGTGTGAAGGAAAACTGGGGGTCTCCTGGCAGTTTCAGAGAGTGTGGGAATCTGTCTTTAATCTTTGATGACTGGAGCAGCATATGCAGAGTGGATGAGTAAGAGGAGTCAGTTCTGTGGCAGAGAGGGAAACAAGGGTCATTCCATTTAAAAGCAGACCTATCCTTTTACACAGCAGATGAGCTGAGCATACAGCCTGCTGGCTCCCCCCCAGCAAGAGATTTCTCAAACCCTTCAGGAATAATGGGGGAAAAAACCTGCTGCAGCTAATGAACACCGAATCCTAGCAGAAAGAAACCCTACAGAAGTATCTGTGACATCCACATTAATAGCAAAGGAGTTAGTTGTGATTGATGCTATTCCAGCAAACACTAAAGGAATTAATAATGATTAGGGTCATTATTTTAAAGCATTACCCCCCAAAAAAAACCCAAAGGGAAAACAATTAGATGTCTTCAGTGGTTATCTTTCACAGTATACTTACTGCAGTGATCAGACACGATATTATGCCTATTAATCAGCAAAATGATGGAAAAGGATGTAACTCGTGTAAATCCATGAGACAGTGCTTAGCAGCACATACCTTATTTGCTAGTCTGTTTATGAGTCTGCTGCTGGCACAGAGATATAAGTTTTTTTGTTTTCATCGCAGTAGAAGGAACCTCATGAGCTTGGAAATAGGTGGAAGAGTTGTTCATTAAAAAGAAGAAAACTAATAAAACCACCTGCTCTTAGGGATTTTGCATTCATAGATCATATGACCCTGCTTATCCTCACTGGGTCTGAGGGAGGGTTTTGGCTTGTGTGCTCCAAGCCCTGTAAGATCAGCTTTTTTTTAAGCAATGAAAAGTTGTGATGGGCCTTATCACTGTACTGCAGGTGAGGAAACTGAGGCTCTGAGACATCATGAGATTTTCCTGAGGTCACACACTAATCAGTACAGAGCCAGAGGGAATTTTGATTTTTGGCACTCTGCATTAAGCACTAAGTTAATAATCTCTCTTTTGTCCATCTGTGGTGCGTTGATTCTCTTCTATCATCAATGGGTCATGACCCAAAGTCATTGCTCATCTGTGTCATGGTCTTGCAATGCAAAGTGAACTTTTAGTAATTCACCTGAGCCTAATGGGTGGGTTGAAACACAGATGCCAGCTGGGAGAGGGATGTGGGGTGCAATCCCTTTCCCAGACTCCCCACCCAGGAGGAGATTCCTGCACTGAGAGCAGGCCTGCCCCAGCTGCTGTGGAAGGCAGGCAGTGCCTCCTCATGCACAGCAGCACCAGTGGCTGCAGGATCATGCCCAGCTCAAGCCTGGCTGAAGTTAATCATTTATATAGTTTATATTCCTTCTGTGGGTTGACCAGGGCAGGTTGGGAACAAAGATGGTGGAAAAGTGGGATCAGCTAGTGATGTGCTGTATCTGCATCTTCTCAGGCAGGGGCAGATGATGTTGCACTGCATCCAAAGCCACAACATGCCAGAAGCTGAACAGTCACACCAGCATCTCTATTCTCTTCCAGTGGCCAGTTATGTTCACTGAACCCATATGGCAGCTAAAGAGAGGCGAGGAGGCAAGCTTGAACACAAGTCACTGACAAAGCAGCATCAACCCTTGGGATCATTTTGTTTTCCAAGTTAAATTTCAGCTGTTATTAAACTCTTCCAGACCACATGAACTTGGCTTCCATTTTCCCTTTGAAAAGTGATCTAAATTTTCCAGCCAATTTTCTGAACCCCTCAGTCCCAACTTTGATGATTAACGTCCCCAAGCGGGGCTGAGAATCCAAATAGGAGCCTGTAATCAAATTCCTCAGTGATTCCCGTGATACAGGATCAGGAGCACAATGATGAAGCAATCCTAATTTTGCAGCCAGAGCCAAATGCCAATTAGATCCTCAGCGGGTGTAAACTGAGCTGGCATTGTTCTCCCTGGAAGAGATAAAGCTGATTTACACCCGGGTGAAGATCTGCCTTGCCAGCCCTTCCTGTCCTGTAACACTGAGCTCCTAATCCCACAGTGGCCCAGTGGCCCATAGGGAAGTGGGCAAAAGTGTTTTTCCATGACTATGGACATCCATTCTGCTGGAGTAAGTGGGGAATAATCTGCTTTCCCTGTGCCTATCAGTGGGAGCCAGCATAGTCCTTGTTTTAAAGGTCATTTTAGGCTGCCTTGAAGCACTAAAGTTCAGCCGTGGAAATAATCTGTCCATACCTTTCCTTATTTCCAGCCTGGCAACCCCCCTGCCCTGGAGCTTGTTGGGAGATGGAGTGAGTCAGGCACCCACACCCTCCTCCCTTGGGGAGCACTCTCCTGGCTCATGGCAGCACCTCTGGTTCCTCACAGCTTCAGAGCATCCCAGCACAGCACTGTAATGCAGGACATTCCCCCCGCCCCCCACCTTTCCCAGCTCCTCATCAGTTGTCACTTAGCCCTTTCTTTCCATATCTAGGCTTAGCACTGCTTTCAGACACAAAATCCTTGTGATTCCACTACCACAGAAATCAAAGCAGGCAAGAAAAATAAAACCTTAAAATCTGTCTTCAGAAAAGGAGCTGTAGCTGCATCAGGCTGTGCAGAGCCACCCACCCATCTCGAGCATCCTCACTGAGCTCCTCCACGGTGGTGGGTGCCTGGATCTAGAGTGCTGCTCCAAGAGGGGTTATCCTACACCCACATGAGAACAACCCACATTAAAAACTGCAGAGGCAAAACAGAATATATTCAGGGAATTAATTGTATGGAAAATTATCCAGGCTATTAAAAGCCACACGAACAGGCTGAATATCATGCATTTTAAGCATACACAGAAAAACATCATTTTGAAGGGGATTATTGTTGAAATAGGCAATAGGGGTTCTAGCAGATAAGCTTCCAGCTCCTGTCTTCTCTTATTGTCTGGAGTACATTATCTCCACCATAATATTCTCAGCTCTCTCCAGGAGTATTGTCAGAGTGAAATGCTATTTTAAAAGTATATGTTTATGTTTCAATAGACTTTATAATAGCAAACACATCCACCCAAGACACAGTAAGTGAGAGGGAAAAAAAGGAGAAGGAAAATCAAGAAACAGAGGTGGCAGCTTTCCTGGCATTGATTATAAGAGGAATAAATGTTACCAGCTAAAGGTACCCTGGGATTTTTTCCTCCCTGCTGAATGCAGGCATCCAGAGGAGGATTAGCTAATGTGCATTTGTCCATGGGACAAGCAGCCAGCAGCATTCACCACTTGGACAAGGACAGGTCTGCACAGGACCTCAGCCCCTCTGCAGGGTTCCCCTTCAACAGTCACTTCATTGCATTTTCAAGCTTGACTTTAGAAGGTGGAAAACCAAGCCAGGTTGGATGGAGCTCTGAGCAACCTGGTCTAGAGGAAGGTGGCTCTGCCCCAGGCAGTGGTTTGGAACTGTGTAATCTTTAGGGTTATTTCCAACCAAAATTGATCTATGATTCAATGAAAACAGCCCAATGCAAGGTTGAGCTGCCACAGGCTGGCAGCAATCTGCTCTGAACTAGGGAAAAGCTGGAGTGCCCCTGATCCTGCATCCTGCAGTTGCCCAGAGGCCTGGGGGCATCCTGCTGGGGTGCCTCTGTGCAGGTCTGTGGGCACACCTGGCTGGGCTCTGGGATCTGTACACGGGAGGAGCTAGAAGTTACCCCTGAGTCTGTAATTCACTTTTGAAGCTGTCAGACATCATTACAATGTATTTCTGAAAGATATACTGTATAGAGTGAATTTCTAACAAGCTTCCATGTGATTTTAATCTCTCGAGTGAGAGAAACCTGATAAAGATATAGATCCATTCTCACATCTTGGCATAAAATCATATCTTATTGGTTTAGATCATTCTGTGTTTTATTTTTTTACAGTACCAGTGTTTTCTAGTTGCAGCAGAAAATACAAACACACAAGAGATCTCATTTTTCTGCTAAATGGATTTTCATTCCACATGAGTTATCTCTCTCTAGATATAAACATACACACACAGATATACCACGCACACCCCCTCACATTAAATGCCAAAGACACCATTAAATGTAATGTTAAAATAAAAAATCCCCAGGCTCACGCTCAAAAATCCCCTCTTTTAAACATTCACCATTTAAAGATACTTAAATAGACATTCTTCAAACTTGAGTCAATTTTAGCCTCTGTAGCATAGCCCATAAAACAAGCTGAGAGTAGTAATTTTTTGGGGGGAGCTATTCTGGGAACAGTGCACATGGAACATCTCCATTGTTATATAGGGGATGAATGTGGTGTCCACTCATGCTCACCTACCTTAAATAGGTCATCTGAATGACACCAAAACCCCAGTAACCATAATAAAATATTATAGAAAGGAACTAAGTCTGAAAAGTGAGAATCACTTGCTTCCTCCCAGAGAAAAGGGAGAAACTACAAAGGACAGTCTGAATACTGAATTTATGGCAAGCTTTTTCTTACAGACTCGGAGCCAAAAATCTGCTGTCAGTTACATTAGTATAAATCTGGAGCAGCTCCACTATCATCATTAGAGTTACAGACCAATTATGTAATGAAAAGAAGTATTTTGGGCTTGCCAAAAATCTTAAATGTAGGTCCTGCTTCAGGCCATGCTGAAAGCCTAGATAAGTGGCCTGAATTTCAGTGCACCCTTCACCAGCATTTCCTGTCAACCTACCAGTTATTTTTATGCCTATCAACAGTGTATATATAAATTTATATTGTTATCAAGAATGATTTGACCTCTAATTCTGGGAATAAAAAGTATGTCCACCCATTGACTTTCCATGTCTTTGATGTTAAAATCTGCAGACAAAATACTATTTGGGAGATCCTGATATATGGCTGGATAAAATACCCAGGGAGATTTTAATGCATTCATTTGCCCTTCCTTTAAGATGTGGCTGTCAAAGGAGATTGTATCACCAACAGTGCTGGCAAGATTTGGGTTGACCTGGGATGTTTTAGGTGGCACAGTCCAGAGGAAGATTTTCTCTGACTTTGGGAAAGTACATTGTGCTACTGACCTCTTGCTTCTCACACTTCCCCATGGCAACCCAAGGAGAGGTTTGGGGTATCAGCCACTGCTCAAGTGCCTGGGCATTGGTACTTTCTGCTTTAGCTAAAAAAAACCCATATTGGACTGAAAACACATTTTCCTTCAAAAGCCTTACCACCCCTTACCAGCTCTTCCTCTTTCCCCATCTTACAGTACCAAAGATGGTGAACTCCCATAAAAACAGAGGGGAATAAAGGTAGTTTTGCTGAACTGGAAATTACCCAAGAAAAATATACTCCAACCATTTCTGCCAAACTCTGAGCCCCTGCAGAGCTGCCACACAGGCACACACATGTTCACACGTGCAGAAGGGCAGATACCCATGCAGGATTCACAAAAAGCTGGTGTTAATCTCCAGCCGTGGCTGCAGAGCAGGAACACTGATCAATTCTGGTTCACAGCATTACTGAAAGGCAGAGTTCACAGAATGCCCGGTGTGATCTCTTCCCCCGTTCCCTGAAGATGCAGAGTATGTAGAAATGTGAAGGGAAAAAAGGCAGGTTATTCCCGGTGGTGTAATTGGCCAGCAGTGCCTGGATGGGGGCCAGATGATCAGAGGGGGAGAGGAGAGCACTGAGTAATGAACCGCATGCTTTTAATTTCACTTAAGAACTCAAAGCAGGAAAACCTGAGCTGTATCCATGGGGATTGCAATCAATAGTCAAGCAGATAACAAAGAACTGCTGCTTAGGATAGGAAACTGCCTGGGCCCATTAGCTTATTGCCCAGCCTTTCTTTGGGAATTTTCTCTTTCTTGCCTGGGTTTTTGGCTCCAGCTCTGAATCCTGCAAACACTAGGGAGCAGCAGCTTCCTTTGAAAGCATCCCGACTGCATGATGGGGCTGGTGCTGTCAACTTTTGCCGTGTGCCAGCCCTTAAAATAAAGAGAGAGAAGCGGGGGAAAGGGAGGGGTGGCTGGTGGGAAAGCGTTCTTGATGATAATTTGATTGCATGCATTAATGATCAAAGTGTTGCAGACTAATTACCAACACTTACCTCTCAAATATTAAGTTATCATTTATTCCCCACCACCACCCCAGCTTTAGCTTTGCACCCCCTGAAAGGGGTCCCTTGAGAGGGGCCACCTCCTGCTCACTGGCACCTCATGGTGTCAGTGCCCTGACACCCGACAGCCTCACAAGCTCCAACCCAGGCATTCAGGGAGCATCCCCTCCCCAGCACCACCACCACGTGTCCCCTTTGGTGAATACTCTCCCATTCCAGGGGTCTTGGGGAGCCAGGTCTGCCTGGAAGAGGGAAGCAGAGCACCTTCTGCCATGATCTAGAGGGGTTCTTGGAAAATCAGCTACCTCCTCTTCTTCATCTGGTGTCCAAAGACTGACCCCTCCGTGTGGGTACCTCAGTGCAAGGTGCCTGTGTCAGATTGGCCCAGCTGGGTACCTGCCAAGCCAGAAATGCAAATAATGGCAGTCTCAAACAATGTGCTTTTCAATGCTGCTTCCAGCATCCATTTTAACTAGACAAATGCCAGCCTGCTGCCATCTGGTAACACGAGGTACTAAAAGCTTCAGTGAGGAGCAGAGGGAATCTGGGGGATATTACCAGCTGCAAAGAGGTTGCAGAGGAGATTTCTTTTTAACCTGGGTTTTCATACTCAAAACGAACATGAAGGATTCTGGTAGTGATGGGGACTGAGGAAATACTCATTTAAATGTCCCCTCTGTCCCTATCCACTGTGACAGCAGGAAAAGCATCCTTGCCTCTCTCAGTGTCTCCTTTCTCTAGGGGGAAGAGCAGGCAGGAGCAAATGCTGAGTTGGATTTTATGTTATGTTTTTAATTAGGTTATCTTTAATTGACTAACACCTTCCCCTGAGCCATCTTGCTCTGCTCAGAGACAAAATACCACGGAATTGGCCCATTTTCCACGAACACTGTGGTATTTCCTCTCTTTACACAGTTAAATAGCCTCCACGCAGACTTGCTACCTCCTTGCAACCACTAGAAATAACCAAAATACAAGAACTATATTCAGAACCAGTGGCAATCACCTCAACCTGAGTGCAGTCAGAAGAGTTCCATCTCTTCTGCATGCTGCTAAAGAGCACTCTTAATGCTTACAAGGGACTGTTGCTGGGGATCTTTGGGTTTTTCACCCCACTCCTTTCACAGGATGAAGCTGGAGTTACTGCTGAATAAAATCTTCAGAGCTGCGTGTTCTGATGTGGTGCTTGAGATGCAAGTGGGTGCACAGGACCTGGCAGTTCCCTCACCTGGAGCCTGGCTGTATCTGGGGGGGGGAGGGGTTCCCAGGCAGGCAGGCTGATGCTCCTCATGCCAGTGACGTTTTTCAGCAGCGGCAGCAGTGGCCAAAAGCTCCGAGAGCATGGCGAGGCTTTGCTGGAGCACACACTCAGCAGATGAGATCTCACTCTGTTTACTCACACGTACTGTGCACAAACTGCCCATTATTGGCACTGCAAAGCTCCTGGCTGCAGGAGGCACAGCAGCATCTTTCAAAGGACTGTAATGAAAGTGGGTCAGACGTTTTCCCTTCCCGGGGCAACCCTTTAGCATAAGCAGGGATTTAAGTGTGCACAATTCCCATTATCTGAGATTGTTATACTCTTTCTCACAAAGAAAGGGCTTCGTAATTCGACCAGATCTGTCAAATGCACACACAGTGATGAAAATGGCCTGTTAGATGATAGGGGGTTGCCCTTTCAGTGCTGAGGAAGGGCATAGCCCTCCTGGGAGAGGATGATTCCAATCCTGAACCAATAAACTGGGCTTGATCTTAGAAGAAACGTTTGCAGAGGAATCTTCTCATGCAGCTGTGGTGTTCATTTTGCCACAGGGTAGAGCCATGGGTCTCCTCTGCCCCAAGAGTGTGGGTTCAGGCACGATCTAGCTGCTCTGGGCTTCACAGAAGAGCCAAGGGTGAGTGAGGACAGCCAAAAACGGACCCTCCACCCATTGAGAAGCTGTCAGTGTGGTGCACCTCCCATGCAGAGCAGAGTGGCAGGTCCAGTGAATGTAGGACCTGCACAACAAGGGAATATCTGAACCTTGGCCAGGCCACAGGCATCGGGCCTTCAGACATTCCAAAACTGGTATAATGATATATAAATATAAAACCAGTAATATATAAACAGGACCCAAAGCACGGAGGGGATAACTCCGGGTAGTAAAATGTCTCTCTAAGCCCCTGAAAAGCTGAGCTCCAAGATATTTTAAAGATGCATGAAAGGCCCCTCTGAGTGGCCAGTATGAGATCAATTCCTCATCTCAGGCATTAACATTTGGTGTCAGATTTACTCTCACTACAAACTTTAGAACAAAAAGTGGAAAATGGGAATAGAACAGACCATGTTGCAAAAACTCCTATCTTTATAATAGCCTTAAAAATTGCTTCTGTTGTTCTCCTTAAAAGAGAGTGTTTCAAAAGCTTTTGTCGAGCTGACCTTGGTTCATGATTCTCTTCCTCTTTGGAGAATGTAAGGTTGGTAGAGAAAAAGGGAAATTAATGGTAGGAAAACAAGGAAGATGAAGAGAAATCCTGTATTGCACAGGAAGAAAAGACAAGACTGAGAAAAAAAAATTTTTAAAAGTCATCATTATCATCATCAGCCAGGCAAGTATGAGGGAGAATGTTGCTTCCTTTTGGGTCTGAAGGCAAATTTTTAGTCTGTTCTCACAGGACATTGGAAATAGCTTCTGATTTCTTATCCTACTCACTCCCCAGGAATTCACTGGTGGTGTTTCTCAGGTAGCAAGGCTGTCTGGCAGCCCTTGGAAATAAAACCTCTTCCAGAAATTCAGAGGCAGACCCAAAGGAGAAAGTCCTCTTTTTCTCCTGTTTTGCTGTTTCTTTTAGAACAGCTGAAGAAATTACACAAATTGACTCTCAGGTGCCACATACTAATGAGCATTTGAGAGCTTCTATGTTTTTGGACGGCAAGATGGAAGCAAACCAGCACACATACTAAAAAAAGAAACATGAAGCAGTCCCTCTCCACAAGAGATTAGAGCACAGCAGCAGTCAGGAAGGCAGCTTTCTAGTGGTGACCTCCAGTGGATCCAATATTTTTTTCCACTTCCACGGGTCTCTGCTCACCACTCAAAAAGATGAACTCTCTAAATGCCGAGGCATCCAACTCTCCCCCGATCGGAGGAGAATTCAGCCTGGCTCCTGCCTCCTCACTGGCAATAACGATTCTTCAAATGGAAATTAGCCGACAGATTTGATGATGATGCACGAGCCAGAAGAGAACACAGCTCACTCTGCCATAGCTCTGCAATCTCCTCAGGGAACACAGGAGTAAAAATCCATTTGTGTTTGCAAACAAGATATGTCTTGAATGTTCACTGGGGACCTCTTGAGCAAGGAGGTGCCAATTTTACTGTCGTCTTTTCTAGACATCACACAAAACCAGCAGCCCAAGTGCATGAGGTATTTTCTTCTCCAATAAAGACCTTTTGCCCTTGTGTCCTATACTGAAAGTGTTTCAATTCCTAGAGGAATTTTTGTCCTTCCTAATGTGATTACTAATCTGGGGATCTCTCATGCAGAGAAAGAGAGTCCACAGCTTATGTATTTTCCTTCTCTTTCCTTCAAGGCTGCAGAGAGGCAAAACTCTTTGGTAGTGCACACCTGCAGCTACTGAGTCTCCATCAAATCTGCTGGGACCATGTTTAGATCAACAGTGTTTTCTTAAAAAGACAGGAAGGCTCAGGCCTCTGAAAACATTAGCTTCCACTACAGCCAGTGGAATTCAGGACTTAGGCAGCTCCAAGAAGGTACTCCCGGCTACTTGGATTAAAGTTACCTCCTCTTGAGAATACCTCTAATGCAAATTTTACCCAGAATTTACTCAGGAACTGGGTTTTACTGATAACCTGAAGAGTTTCTGAGAGTGTATTGTCCTTTTCCCGTGCCATAAGCTTGTAATTCTGAAAATGTACCTAGTGGCTAGGACAGACATTTAAGATTAGAGGCAGAAAGCTATTAGCACTCTCAATTTCTAATTAAAAAGTAAAAATCTATAGCAAATTAGCCATCTAAATAGAAGATAGCACCATAAATACCTTTGTAGAGCCTGGGCTAAATCCTTTTGCTCCCACCATAAATGATTGTTACCCTGTGCTCCACGTTTATCTCGTCAAGTGGGTCAAATGTGAAGAAGCTTCATCAAATTTAAACAATGAGTATAATTTCACAGAGAAAATCAATGAGAAGTCTGATTTAAGACTATGGACACTAACTCAGAGGAAAATTTCACCTGAATATCTGAAAACACTCTGTAACAATTCTGTGAGGCTGGAGATACCTCTCCACAGAAAGAAGGAGAAAGGAAGTTTAAACCTACGCTGGAGAAAATGTCGTGGCACTGAGGGAGAAGGCTGTGGTGAGAGAGGAGGACAGAATGAGTAAATAAAGCTTTTTTTCCCTGAATTTTTGTCTTCAATGAAGGGACAAAGCCTTCCTGAGTTTACAGTGACAAAGAGAATGTTGCTGCGAACTCTTTTCATTTAAATTAGCAGGCCATCCTGGGAGATGTGGGGAGGAGGAGGAGGGATAGGAGGGGACCTGCTTCAAATGACTGAAAGAAAAACAAGGACATCTCAAAGGATGAAGCGAATTGCTCAGAAAATGGAGTTCACTTACATATGCCAGCTTAGGATAAAAAGGCACTGAGATGCAAAAGTCCCTGAACAAAATACAGTGAACACAGCAAGTTGGAGACGTGGTCACAGGGAGTTTGTATCCAGGTCCTGGCTTAGTAATTGGGTCAATGTCTGCAGATTCATGAGTACAGGTGTCCCACAGGGAAGCAACAGAGCATGCTCGTAACCTACCCGGTATCTCCTGAATCCATCATCCATCCCCAGATAGCTTAATTCATTTAGAAGGCAAAAAAAAATCATTTGTTTCTAAACCCCAAATGAGGCAACAAATTTGACAGTGAAAGAGAGAGAGAGAGGCTGACTGTATGTCCTTGATAGGCTCTTTGCTTTCCCTTGTAAGCCATGAAAGGTAGATTAAAAAAGGAAACTGTTGTTTCAGACTTGCATTCCCAAATTTTTCCGTTGTCATATCTGTTCTACTCTGTTCTCCAAGGGTTCCTGCGGGCTGTCTGTTGCTCTCTGAAAGAGCAGTCCTTACAAAGGCTGAAAGCAAAGTGCATTTTGCCTCCTGCCAGCATCCTGTTCACAGAGCCATCTTTGCTGGCAGAGTGAGGGCAGCAGATCTGAATGTGCCCCAGGGCATGCTAATATAAACCAGGGTGATTTGAGGAGTGCTCTGGACAGGCCTGGGGTGCCCACAGGCTCACAGGGGGGTAGGTGAGCATACCTGTCTTCAGAACAGCTCAAGAAAAAGTCTGCACTACCCCACTGCCCTCCTCACCTTCTTCCACTGGCACCTTCCATGCCAGGAGTAGCATCTGCCACAGGCTCCTCTCTCCAGGGAGAGAAACCCCTGTAGACCCAGCACTTTTATTAGGGAGTCCTTTTTTAGTGCTCGAGTGCCTTCGCTGTAATAGGGCAGGAAGTGGGTAGAGGGACCCATCTGGCACTTGGAGAGGGACTCAGCAAGCTTTGCAGTGGGCTTAATTGCTGTGGGATTTGCTGGCAGCTGCAAACTGAACTCTAATACAGAGAAGCTTCCTCCTGTGGTTAAAGAGATCAAAAAGGACAGGTGTAGAGAAAGGAGTCTGTAATCCTGCTGAGTCTCTGGGTAGTGTGAGGACCCATAGGGAAGACCTTGCAGCCTAGAGCAGGCAGTGTGGTGGTCTAAGAGGAACACATCCAGTCAAATTAACAGCTCAGAAGCACAAGGCACAATTGATACCTCTGACTGCACTCGACGTGAGCAGAGTTTTCCCCAAAATACCAGCCCAGACTAATGTAGATGTCTCATGCCATTTGCACACATACTGATAGCACACAGTGCAGCCTAAGGATTACAAGACAATTACTATTGTAAATGTAAGATCATGAACAGGGTCCACTATCTGTCTTCAAAGCAATTTTACTATTAAAGAGGGAGGAGAAAACAAATCAAGCCAACGATATTTGTTTTAAAATGATCAATCTCTTTATTTGATTCATTTGGCTAGTGTCCATGCTTGTTGGGTGTATTGCCTGTACAATCCCCCATTGTTTCTAATGACCTGCTCAGGCTCAGGTTAATTGACCCACTCAAACATCTTTCATTAGTCTTCTTATTTTAATAAAAAGCCCTTGTGAAATTTATAATAGCTAAGATGAATCAAGATTAAAAAAATAAAGTTAAAGAAGGTTCTTATTTACCTGTTTCCCTCTTTTTCTTTTCTCTGGGTAATGGCTACAAGCAGGCAACCAGCAGTAAGGAAAGATATAGTGCAACAGGAGGATTCCTAATTGCTCCTTCTGGTTACAAAGAACAGGAGCAGCCAATTGCTGCACCTTCATCAGAAGGGCATTAATTCAAAGCCCATTGTATTTATGGCTATCTTGGATCAAGCCTTGAGATCATTTAAAATCTGTTGTAAATACCTGAAAAATGTGTAATTACAGTCCCTTATGAAGGTAATTCTTTGATGACCTGAAGCCATAGGTGGAGCATTGGAAAACACGGGAGAGGTGTTCAATATTTAACTCTCTTTCAAGCTGGGAGAACAACATTTAAATTAGTAATAAACTCACAGGCACCTTCAAGAAAGGCCAGTGGCCATAAAGGCAAGATTCCCATCAATTTTCCTTGAAATACCTCCTGGAGAAACTCACCATTCAATAGAAATTCCCTCTGAAGTTCACTGAAACTTTTCACCCCACGAAATTCCTGCAGGGAGAGGATTTGTGAGGTGTGTAACTTGCCTGTGTATGTAATATTGGTTATAGGCACACACTACATTAGCTTAGTAAGGACTGTTTGGGATTTCACCCAGGGAGCAAGCCATGCATCCAGAAAGTCTCTGCAGGTGATGATGAGATGATGAAGGAGCCATCTTACACCCTCAGATGCCTGGACCCAGCAGCAACCCAGCCAGAGGTGGAGGCTGCCTTAAAGGAGCATCAGAGTGAGGGTGAGGTAAAAGGATGTCCAAGAAAAGCAGACCAACCCCAAGGACAGCACCTCAAGGGTAGCTCAGCTCAACCAGGGAGCTGATGGAAATGGCCACGGTCTAGACTTGCTAGATACATATTTAAAACTTCTTATTCATTTCACCTCCTTTTCTCCTCATTCAATGGCTTGCTCCTATGCTAAAACAAACTGTGAATGGGCAAGTGTGACAAAATTAGAATGCACTGTAGGAGTGAGAGACTGAGAAGCAGGTAGTGGCACCTCGGGGAGAGAAAGAAACATCCAGGGTTTGCTGGGAGAGATCTGCTCAGAAGGACCCTGGGGAATTTTGCAGCAGGCTCTGTAATTGTGACAGCCTCATTAATAAAGCAGGAGCACTGTAGAAGACAGACAATCCAGAAGAAGCTCAGGGATTAAGGAGAAATCTTAACAGAATTTTTCAGATACCATCAGATGTGCTTTAATATCAGCCAATGCTTACTGGAAAAGATTGAACAAGTATTCTGCTGCAAAACAATTCCTCCCATTTTGCCACATTTTTCTACTTAGCTTTTAGTAGTTTGGGAAATTTTTGATCTTTCAAACACAATTAAAGAGACTGCAGGGGTAAACACTTCTTTCCCCCTCCACAGGTTTCAGGTTGAATTAGCTCACTTCCCAAGTCTGTTTTGTTATTTTAATAAGATTGCAGACGTATGTTTAAGGGTTTTATACTAACATAGTTATATATATAGGTCAATAGAAATGCATATTAACAAGGAGGTACACAAGTATACATTATAAAGGATATGTTTTTCATATAGAAATCATTACACAAAGCTTAGCATTTTGGTGATTGACACAACATTATTATAACTGAATTGGAAAGTGTCTTTTTCTGCAAGACGTGCCTCACTCTTTGTTGCAGAAAACATGGATGGAAGTTGTGAGACTGCCCATACTACCCCTTTCCCTTTTATTTTGCATTAATGCTCTGACAGGGGAGGACAACCCACAAAAGAGGGCAAATCCTTAATTTGGAGGTGGGTTGGAGATGTCTTTTAACCCTGGCATGTGAGCACCAAGGCACACCAGGCTGCACAGCCTTTACTTCTTCCTCGCAGTGAGAGACTGCACACACTGGTGGCCATCCAAGGACACCAGGACACCCTTCCGAAGGGGAGGACACTGCAGCTCCCCTGGAGCTGTGGTTGGAATGCTGGCAAGTACAACCTGTGACTCACATCCACCTGGGGACAGCAGTGCTTATTTTAGCACTGGCATCAGGGGGTCCCTTGCAGCCAGCTCTCTCTGCTCACTGCAACTTCTCTCCGCCCTATCTGTTTCCAGCCAAGAGTATGGATGGCCATTTTGCCAAGGTTATCCTTCTCTGTGGTGCCCTGGAGCCCAGGATACATTCAGATCCCATATTAATACTGATAATGATAATGATAATAATAAATAAAGCTGGAATCTTGGGAGGACATTTGTTTTAATGATTCCAGCACTGCCTGCTACATTCAGGGGTAATACCAGCTATCTATCTATGTCTTCTTTAATCTGGCCAAGTAATTTGAGGTAATATTTATCACATAAAGGCTCGGGGATTTGCAAATACCTCTTTTGTCCATTCATAAGTCTCAAAACTCAGATTTCATGAAGCAAAAGATTCCCATGGCTAGCTTGGCTTGAGGCATTTTCAGTTTTGTGCTCAATCCTGACAATGCTGAGCATTTTTCTGTAATGCTGGGCTTGTTCACCACTCTCAACCTTCAAGGAGAATGTAGAGATAAACAAAGCAGTTGGGCAGGGATACAGTGAAACATATCCAAATAATCTCTCATCCTCCATCTCTTCATGATTCTGGGTTGTATTGAGCCAGAGATGTAATGTCTTCCTAGTTAGTAACACAGGTGGACTCCTCTCCAGTGGGAATACTTGTTTCCTCCCTGAACCTACACAAACTATAAGTATCCAGAATTTCCCACGGAAAAAAGAATTTCCATAATCCACACACTGGGCTGAGAACAACATCACTGTGCTCACTCTGTGTCTGCTGAGTGCTCAGCTCATTTGGTGCTTCCTTTTTCCTTCTGGGAAAAACAGGGAGTACTTGGTTCCCCAGGTTTGCAGAGTTCACTGGGAAAACCTCTCAGTCTGGCAGCAGAATCTGGGACACCCATCGAGCCCTCATGAATCTTGCAGCAGGCTGGGTGAGACACATGTCGAGGGAAATTACTGGGCAGCATCTCATCTGCAGTAGATCTCCCAGGAAGGGTCTTGCTTGGTAAGCAGCTCAGAAACGAGCCCCGTTCAGAGGGCTGAGGCCTCTGGTTTTGCCTGGCAGACTGTGCTCTCACACTCCTTCTCTCTCACCTTGTCATCCAGTGAGATGACTCATGCAAATGAATAGCAGCTGAACTTAAATCAGAAAAATCCTTAGGGACAATCAAAGGGCACAGAACCCGGGGAGAGGGAGGGGAACAAGTGTTTGCATAGTCATCATGACAGTCACCAGAGCAAAAAACAATTAGATTCTTCCCTGTTGATGGATTAACAACGCTTCAGCTGCAGCGTCTGTTGTGCAATCCCTACGCAGGAGTCAACCAGGCCTTCAAGTGTTTAACTAGCACTTGCAAAAATCCTCAAAAAGAGCTGAGCTTCTCTTTAGAGAGAGCCTGTCCTCCCTTAGGGTGTCCCTGGAGAGATAACTCCTTGACTCACCCACTCAGCTAATGAGTGCCAGTGCTGCTTTGTGCAAGAACTCCTCAAGGTGAATGAATCTCATAGGAACACACACAGATATGAAGCCACACAGAGGAAATCTTTGTTTCCTACAGAAGAAAAAAAAAAGAGGTGAATATGTCTGTGTATAGGAAAGCACCCTTCCTTGTCCTTCACTCTCCCATCTTCCTTGCAAGCTTGAATTCCTTGAATAAAAAGGGGCAGTGTTGAAACAGTGTCTCTAGGTCAACAAATGGAGGCTTGTTTATCAACACGTAGCTAAGGCACTACCGAAACACCATCTTAATTAATAACATGACCTTGTTAAATATGGCATCTAACTGCACATGCAAATTCCTGCTTATTTCTCAGTTGTGTTTGCTTTCTATTCCCAGTAAAAACAAGTGTTTACTCATCACCTAAGCTGCACGGAATGCAAAGGCGAGGGATCCTGCTATCTTCCCAGCTGCACAACCTCTGCTGGTGGTGCAAGGCACAGCAAAAGCAGAGCTTGATTTCCTCCAGTCCCAAGCAGAGTTTCCAATGACCACTCTTGGGAGATGCTCTGCCAGCCCCAGGCATTATTTTTTCAGTTCTGTGAGCAGCTGAAATGAGGCTGAGGACGGAATCCCTGCTGGGGGGTTTTCCTTGGCATTGTTTGGGGGACCCCCAGTCCCAGAGCAGCAGGTCTCCCCCTGCACCTGACCCGGGGCCATGAGTGGGAGTGGGAAAGGCAGGTTTCCTTCCCCAGGACGCAGCAGTCTCCTGCAGTACCAAACCGAACCCTCATGCATAATATTCTCTCCAGAAAGGATCTCTTCCTAGAGAACCTGCTGCTCTGAGAAGCTTCCATGGAAATGCAGTGTTCTTCCATTTTAAGGGTTGAGTGGCAGAATTGAAAAAGCAAAACAAAACAGAGAAATCCTTTCTGTCTCATGGCATCTTTGCTACTTCATTGCTTTATAATAAATGCACATTCCCAGCTGGCCTGAGGGCCCTTCTTTTCTGCCTGGGCAGAGGTGCTATTCATTCACGGTTCACAGGGGAGGGAAGGAGTCACACACTTTGCTTTCACAGTCATGTAGTCCCAAATCAAGAACCTCCACAAGACACTATCTAATCAAAACCAGACACTCCCTGAGGGCACCATATACATTTAGGAAACAAGGGCAGTCAGCCCTCCTTGACCAAATTTCTCAACGAAGGAGGGAATAGTCCTTTTTTCCTCACACTCCCCAAGCTTGCTTGGAAAATAGAACAATATTCTCATCTGATCCTCTCAGTTCCCCACCCCCAATTCCCCCCCACAAAAGCAGACAGACAAATAGCATACACACTGCTCAGGGATAGTCCTGTCTCTAATCTCCTGCTCAAGACAAAGGGACTCTTAATATAACAAATGTATTTCTTCCTGACTTCCCCATAGTGGGGCTGAGGAAAGACATCCACAAACAAGGCAGAAATGTTACTAATAAAATGAGAGACATGAAGAGGGAGCAGGATTCTTGGGCTTTGTTTGGGTCCTCCCACTGCTCACTGTAGGGAGTGCAGATAAGTCATGCTTAACCTCCCTCCACAGTTAATCTAAGGCAATCTGGGTTTATTTTTCCAAAGTCTCAAAAAACTCATGCTCACATTCACTGTGTTAGTGCCTGTGTGCAGGAAAACACATGCAACAAAAGCTACCACCTGCCTGTCTCCAGGAATGTGTGACCCCTGCACGTGGCAGAAGAAGCCCTCTGGGATTGCTTGAGAGGCCTTGGGAAGTGGGCTGGGTCAGTTCTGGAAATCCCAAGGAGAGAGGTGATAGCTGCTGTGTAATTCCTGAGGAAGGGAAGCGTGTCCACCATGCAGCTTTGCTGAAGGGTTGACATGTACAAAGGTTTCTTGGGAGGAAAAAACACTGTTCTCCTTTCACTCATCCCAGGCATCATCTTCCATCAGCTGAATGATGGAGAATGGTTTCCCATGGGCTAATGCTGGTAGGACAGCTGGAGTTCCCCACTGCCAGCCATAGTTCAGCTCCAAGTGCTAAAATCCTTGGGGCAGAGGCAGTTTTCTTTGCTCTACCTGTTCTGTGCCTAAGACAGTGGGGGCCTTAAATCCTAGTTCCACCCTCAGAGTACAGGACAAACGTCAAGAGAAGCAGCAGCTCTGCAAGGAGCAAAGCCAGAGTCAGACTGCGAGAAGGAGGAGCTGCTGAAAAAAGGGAGCTAAAACTACTGGGTTATTCCCAAGATTGTTTTTCTTGCTAAAGGAAAAGGGTACTTAAGGATGGGCCTTAACTCCTTCAGTGTAAAGCACCATGAAGTGGAGAATGCCAGCCCTGACTCCCCTGCTCCTAAATGGAAACACAGGACTTTCACCCTTCCCTCTCCATTACTCGTGGCTTCTGCTGCTTTGGGAGGCAAGAAAGGGGACAGCTCAAAGTGGAAAAGAAAGCACTGAAAGGGATGATTACATGTAGGAGTAAAAGCCCACTTTTCTCCACAAAAATGGAAGCTGCTGGCTGATTGCTTTAGGCAATACATGAGGTTGCTTTGTAACACACAGTTTTCTATCCAGGGTCCTCTTTTAAGTGCTGCAATAGAAGAGGAGGGAGAAAGAAAGAATGGAAGTGAATTCAAGTCCTCTTCACAGAGAAAAGCCCAGCCCATCTGATAAGGCTTTTATCCACTCTTCTCAAAAATAACTAGACATAGTTGAGGCTTACAGAGCTCCCAGTTCTCATTGCTCCCAACTACCAAGGCCAGATGGTCATCCTGCTTCCCTCTGAAGTTGGCAGACCACCTCTTACTCCTTCTTTCCCTCCCAGGGACTGGATTTTCCATAGCCTTCCTGCACAATGTCACTGTGTCAGGTCAGACCTACATGGCTGGCTGGTGTCTCCCCACACTGTGAGAAAACAGTTGTATTTCTAACACTACCATCAGCTCATCCAGCTAAGAAAAAAAAGGGCTGGAGGGGAAGAAAAAACAGCAGGAGTTTAAGAAGCAGTAGTGAAGATGATGAGAAAGATATGACCAAATCTGGGAGATGTACTACCTATGGTGATGGGCAAAGCGTTTTTCAAAACTGTGAAGCCCCCAATGACTCATGGCAATGATGGTTATACACTCACTAGTCTGTGTGCCAAACTTGGCACGTGGGAAGCAGATGTCTATGCCAGATCTCCATCAAGACCCTCTGTGTCTCTCCAAAGCCATGTTTCTTTGACACCTCTCATTCCTCACTTCCCACTGAATCCTGTCTTTTATGCCATCACTCTCCTCACTGGCCACACATACATTTTCAGTGAAGATTTTGGCTGTTGAGAGTGGAAAGGCAGAAGAGTGCTGCTGTTCCCTTGTGCATGATCTTCCCTGTGTTGCCTCCTTTAGGAACCAATCCCGAGTTTCCAAATCCCCCAGCCTGATTTCCAATGCACCATGATTTATCACTGTCCCCGTTGTCTTACCCACTCTTTACATCCAGCTATGTATTTTGGGGAAGGAGATTTTCTTTTTGAATGATGTGAAAGCATTTGCTTGACATGATGGAAATTTATGAGTTGTGACTCACAGCTCCTCCCCCAGGACCCAGGAAAGCAGCTCCTGGAAGGGGATGAGGAGGGGAGAGCAGAGTCTGCAGACAGAACCAAATGGACATGGCTTCCTGCTGACAGGACATATTTATGGATTTGCCAACATTTTAGTATAAAAATAAGGAGAGTTACTGAGGTGTGGAGGGGAATAGGGCAGAAACAGTAAACTCAAACACAGCCATCAATCTTCTGCCTGCCTGGGGTGACAAGTGGAGGAGAGACCTCTGTTACCCATCATTGTAAGCAACCATTACATAAGGATGCAGATGATAGACAATTTTCACAGGCTTCTGCTTTCTTTTTCCAAAGGTCTCCTGCCCCAAGACTTTTGCATGGAAAAATGGCTCAAAGTAGTCAAGACCTGAGTGTGCCAGCACATCATCAAAGCAGGGCAGGAGCTAGGAGGGATGGGTGGTGTTTTCCTGTGCAGCAGCTGCACAGAGAGAGCAGTCCAGGCGTGGTGGTACCACTGCTGCTTGGTATCTGCAGCCCCTCAGCACCAGGGCTGGTGGGAATGTTTGTCAGCTGCTTCATGGACAGTGACTGTAGATTGTGTGATTGTCAGCTGGTAGCCTTTCACAGCCAGAGTGTTCAGTATTATCAGTGATCAGTCCCATTAAGCAAATCCTAGGCTGCTTCCCTTCCACTTCTTCCCTTTTGCCTGTTCATCCTTCCTGGCTTCTCTCTTTCTCTCCCAGTGATTTCTTTCTTCCCACTGCAGGTAAGGGCTGACATTTCTGCTTTTTGGTTACATTCTGAACTAAAGGTCTTACCCATGAGATGACACTGAGAGCACTTCTGGCTCTGTGGGCTCGGAGAACACCTTTGTTGATTCAAATAGTGGTATTTATGTGCTGTGGTGTAGAATTCAGCAGCCCCTCAAGTGTTCAGTGTGTTGTTCCTCCAGCCCCAGTTTTTTCCCTGAGTTTTGTGAGCAGCAGTGTGGGACCCCACACAAATGCAGCAGCTTTACAAAACCTCTGAGAGACAGAGGTGGTGGCACAAAAGGATCAGCCAGCATACCTGGGAACTCAGCACAGAAGAGGGAGGGTGCTATAAAGAAGAAATCATGCTGTCAAGAAAACTTAAAACTGAACAAAAACTGTTGATTTTGTCTTTTTCTGGGGGGCTTCCTTGCTTCTTCTGTTTTTCACTAGTTTCAGTAATAAATCATTAAGCATTTGTGCACATGTGTTCACAAATTGCTTGTGGATAGTCGTTTGGCTTGTACTATTTTGTGCTTTAATTGTAAAGGATGAGCATTTTATGGAAGCATATTTCAGCTTATGGGCTACCCTGAGGATACAGCTGTCTTGTAATTCACAGTGTGTTACTGGTCAATGAAGTCTCATGATATTTATTTTATCTGTAGAAACAAAACTTCATTTTCCAAAAGCTGAACACATCCCAGCATGAGAGAGGATTCTGGGTACTCACATTTGGATGCAAGTACCATTCTGCTGTATCCTTCATGCAAGCCTTCTCAAGGAGGAGGATGAGAGAGGCACAGACATGGGTCAGCCAACCACTGTTGCAAATCCAAAACATCCCCACCCACCATGTGTTGCATTTGCCTGACAAAAGCTCCAGTCAGTTCTTGAAGTTGCACAATTTGTCCTTAGGGACCTGAAATCCAGTTGCATTCATCCCAGCACATGCGGCCTTGCCACGCTGGCACGGCTGAAGAATAAAACAACCAGACTCCAGGATTTGTGCTGTGAGCTCGGCACGAGAGGGTGAGGAGGAGACGCTTCCTGTGACAAACCCAGATAACAAGGAGCAGCTCTCCATACCGTACATCTATTTAATTTCCCTGTTTTCACTCAGGCTGCACATTCTGGGGGAGTGATGGACTGCCTGCTCTGCGGCTACACTGCCCCTTTCCCGGCTGCCCTCCCAGCCCTCTGTTCAAACGCGGCCAGCTGCGCTGTGAGGACACGAACAGCGGCTGGGGCGCGGGTGCGCAGCAGGGACGCGGAGCAGGAGCAGGAGGCGGCTGCTGCCAGGCGGGCACTCGGGGCGTGCAGTTGGCACGGCAGAGCTGAAGCTCGCCAGCTGCCGGGACCCACCCCTGCAATCTGCTGCTGCACACAGCGCCGCAGACAAGGGCCTTGCGGAGGGGGGAATGAAACCCACGGCAGCAAGCAAAAAATTGTTTACCCAAAGCTCATGAGCTCGGTATTAACGATTCCGCCAAGCCCCGTGTGCCAGCGCCGTTCTGAGCGCCCACCCTTTATTTGCTGCAAGGCAAGAGTGAATATGGAGAGAGGCGGCACATCACGAACAGCTTCTGAGCACCGCAGAAATTGCCTGCCCGCACTGCCCTCCCAATCAGGGACTGGAAACCTGCATCCCTTATTGCTCCTTGAAGAGTTTCTGATTCAAAGCATGTGCCCCCAGGCCCCCAGCGGATGTACAAGCCTGCAGACAGAGCGTGTTTTCTCTGCAGAGCCACAGCCCGTGGTTCAAAAGCAGTCTCAGATAACAGCAGCTGTGGGGCACAGCAAAGGACTGTCCCACAGAGCATTTCCTGCTGCTGCTCTGCAGTTTGGTGGTAGCTGTGGTCAGCCCATGCCTGTGGGTACAAGAGTGGGCAAGCTGCAGGTTCATGCCCCGACAAGGCACGCTCCAGTGGGACTGTGGGGCATCTGCAGCAGACACGCTCAGACAACCTGGCACTGATGGACTCCTTCAGTGTATTTATCCTCTAACTCCTCATTAGATAAGGAACATTATAGATGATGAATTGGAGAGGAGACTCCAAGCAGGGAAAGAGCTGTACACTGTAAGATTAAACTGAGGAGTTGGCCATCCAAGAAGCCTAGCATCATCTTCACTGTGGGGCAGGTCTTCTGAGGCTAAAAAATCCTGCATTCAATACACATGGCAAAGCTATCAAGCCACTGGTATGCTAATATTTCTACCAGGAATAAAAAAAGTCTTATTTAGAGAAATGTTTCCTTGGCTGAGACTGTCACCCAGGAGTTGTCCTTATCATCGTGTTTGTAGTTCCTGCCTGCCAAACAGGAACTGGATTTTAATCAACAATTTGTTTCCCTTCAGGGCACCAAGCAGTTCTGCTTAGGTTTTGGGATATGACCAACACTCCCCTACCCTTCATTAATACAAATGAGCAGTGCTGTTTCTTAGTAGTGATTTTAAAGTAGTTATGAGGCTAAAATTGGCCTTTTACACAAATTCTTGTGAGGAGACAGGAGAAAGGAGGGGAAAGCAATGCCAGTATTAGGGGAGGCAAGGACTGAAGCCTCTGTGCCGGCTGTTGGGACATGGGGTGTTTGAATTATCAGTACTCATTGAAGAATATGTGGGAAAAGTGGCAATATTTACATTTCAGCTGGGAGTTGAGCTCTCTTGCTCCTGACTTTCTTTAGACCCATTCCAGTTGGGGTACATTTCCCTGAAAGTGGATCTGGACTAATCTAGGAATAACACCACGGGACATATCACAGGGGATTACATCTAATGCATGTCACAAGAAAATGCAAACCAAGACCTTGCATGGAGCAGTTCCTATGCAGAGCAATTCCTTCTTCCAAGATGCCTGTCTTCCAAGAGCAAAACTTTAGCTGATTATTGCTCTCATTCTGGAGGGACAGAAGATTTTGATTCTTTTCTGCAGCATCTTTCACAGCTGATGGTTGGCTTCCTTCCAGGGGACCTTTCCCACCCACCCTCCCTCCTGTCCTGGCAAGTGGCCTGAGATTTTATCTCTTGAACTCACACACACACACACACACACACAGAGATTTGTTTGGGGGAATGTAGATAACATTTCTGCTTCTTGCAAAGACATGGCCACCCTTGCTCACATGGATTGTTCTTGTGCAAAGGGACTGGAGCCCTCACCATGGCAGTGTGCTTATTCTCAGTCTTACTTTCAGCTTCCTGAATTAAATCTGAACTTTTCTGTGTAACACTAATGTTATGGAAAATCAGTTGTAATAGACTAGGACCATTATTGTTCTTCAGGTCAAGCACTCAATGCAGTAATTTCCTTCCACTTTAATGCTATTATTTGGCTGTAATCATTTCCAGTTGAGTTTGCATGAGAATGAAGTTGAAATTACTCCTGGTCACATTTATCTGGAAAATTTTCAAGACTCTGCTCTAGAAAATCAGGACTTTGTTCCAATGAGCTTTAATTAATGGTGATCATGATTCTGCTGCTCTCTAAGGATTTCATAACTTCTGGAGATATCACTGAAGACACTCAAGGGATACTGTAATTCACTGTATATTTCTGCCTGAGAGAGAGCTCACTATGGCCTTGGATTGCTGCCTGAACACATTTTTTGTTAGCCAGAAAAAAATTCCAAACCCTCTCTTTTATGGACAGTCAGATCAGCCCTCAGTGATTAAGGAAACCAGAACATTGCCTGGAAAGCAAGGCTCAAAACTCTGGCAGTTTTCTGCCATAAAACCTGTTCCTTAAACAACACATCCATATATAATAGTTTAAATAAAGCAGGGCCAGATGCAGTTCAGAAAAGAAAGTAGCTAAAATGAATGCCATTATTTAGGGCTTTCCCTAAAACAGCTACCATGGCTTATATATTGGTGCAGGGTCTACAGCCTGACAGGTTTATGCACAGTTATCCCTTCAGGGGCTGCCTCTGATGCCTCTTCTGCACTGTGTGATATTGCAAGGCATGGAGAACATCAACACAGATCCCAGTCTTTTTTGTCTACGTCGTGTCTTTTCCCAACATGTTGTTGTGTGGTCTGGGAGAAGGGGAGGAGACCTTATATACAACATATCTGGGGTTCTTCAGCCAGCAGGGGCTGATTCAGACCATGCATCAGATGAGACTCCCTTGTCCAGTATTTCCCTGAGTCTCCAACTAGCTGACAGGGAAAAAGGAGAAATTTTGACCCAGTTTCTTAAAATCCTCGCAGAGACGTGCTCCAACAGCATCCAAAAGCAGCAGCCCTTCATAAAGGCCATTGTTTGCTGAGATAGACTTGGCCTGGCATCCTTGTGCCTGTTAGGAAGTGCACTCTGCACTGTAAGGCCGGTGTCCAAAAGCAGAGGGACTGGTGGAGCAGAAAATTTGAGGCACACTCGGAAAAGCATGGAGTTGACTTTGCTAACCAGGTTTCCCTTGTGCTTAGCAACAGCTCCAGTGGGCCCCTGGGAGTTTTCAGTAGTCGGGAGCCTTGTTCCTTGGCAGAAACACAATGTTGGCTGTTTAGCATGCTGCTGAACCTGTAATCTACAGCCAAGCAATAGCAAACGCTGGAGCCAAGTGAACAGCAGGCTTGGAAGGGGGTTGTTTGCAAGGGCTGATTTCCTCTGCCATTTGCAAAAGGGCATCCTGCAGCCAGGCCGTATGATTCTGGACTCTGCCTCACTGTGGATGTGCTGCCTCAGTGCTCTGCTTGTACAAAATCCAGTGCCACTCCTGACAGATTCAGGTGACATCAGGTGATGTCAGTAGGTAGGGAAGAGGCTCATTAAAATCAGAGAATGTACAACCCCAGAACATGCACAACAAAGCCAGATGCTGCAAATGATTTTCCCCAAGGTGCTGACCAAAGCAGAGCTCTCTCACACATCTGGCATCTTCTGCAACACTATTTTATTCTTTTGGCATCATTCTTACTAAACCTCCACCCTGTTTTGATCAACCAGCCTTTTTCATGTCGTCACCTGTGGCTGTGTCCCACTTCAAAAGCACATGTAGGTATGCCCAGCACACCCAAGACCTTCAGAACCATGATCCACAATATGCCTTGCTGCTTCTCCCCTGAATTGTTTTGAAACAATGGATACCAATCACAATAAATTGCTCCAAATGTCTCAGCAGTTTGCTGGTGTGGAGAAATAAATGAGCAGGACAACTGTAGATTCATTTTCACTTGTACTCGCAGCCAGAATTGGCATGGACTAATGACTATGGCAAGTTGAACAAATTCATTTTTGCCTGTGACCTCTGCCAGGATTTTAATGCAAGGTCTAATACACTAAACAATTATCAAAGGACTGTCTACGTGGGTCTGTTGAACACATCAGTGCACCCATTTCTAGGAAAGTGTGGTGTGTACTTCCAGCAAAATCCAAATTTAGGGGAAATGTTTCATTTCCCTCTCACCAAAAGCAAGTTGTGTAGTTGCATAGTGAAAACAGGAACATCCTCTGCTTGTGGAGCAGAGTTCCCCTCCTACCCTCTCCCCACAGTGAAAGGTGAAATTTTTCACTCAGCACCATGCTCTGCTCCATTATGTCCATATCTTTGTGTGTTCCCACAGCCCTTTCCCTTCCTGTCATTTCCAGCAGGCAACTGGGATCATTTGTACTAAGCTTTGTTGACAGAGGTAAAACAAAAATAAAATTGACTACAGCATAATGCATTCAAAACAAAAACCTGGGCTTCCTTTTTAGCTTGTTAAACAAAGAACCAGGACACAAACACTTTTGGGAAATTCTAGGCCATGTCCCAGTTGTCCTTTTTTCAGTTCCAGCTCCAAATGAGAGATTTCATAATGGTTTATTTGTGCTGTAGAGAGTCAACCCTCTATGTCATGTCCCAAGTGTCCAGATAGCACAGGCATGCAAGACAGACAGCATCCACACTGAAAAGGCAAGGAAAAGAGAGTCTAATACATGGTTTGTCCAGGAGATGAAAACACATCCACAATGCTCCCTGTTGTGGAGAGGGGCTCAAGCTGGACCGAGCTTTGCAGCTTTCCTGGGCAAACTGGTGGCCTTGGTACCATCAGACTGTGCTGGGCCACTGACTTATGGAGGTGTCACTGGGGTTACCACATGCACTGCCTCTATACCAGCAACTGTGCACTGGGCTGGGGGTTCTGGGACAACCTTGCCATCCATGCCCCCTCCTCCTCATTTCTGAAAGAGCTAAGTGGGGTCTGCAGTTGGGAAGAGCTGACCCTTGCACTGCCAAATTCATCCTGGGGTTTAGGCAGCAATATCTCCCATCCCAAGCTGCCATGTGAAGTTTGGCTCAGCACTGTTTGGTTGAATCATCCAGCATTGAGCCCCCCACTGAAGCAAATACATGACAGGCAAAAGAAACCAGAGAACACCTTGGTCCATGCATGGTAAAATCTCACTTCCTTGAGCTTACGTCCTCCCACTTTTCCTCCTCAGCCCTCTCTCTGCATGCCAGACTGGTCGCTGTCCCTGGAGTAAACTCCATCTGACAGCTACCTTGCAGGCTGACAGCTTCACAGGGGACTGCAGGAGACCCACAGGTTGCCCTTTTGCCCTTGTTAACATCTGTATTATGAGCAACACTAATGGCAACATGACAAGCTGGAGATAGATGGATGTAAACAAACTCCCAGCAACAGTCACAGGAGAATTATTTGCATCATTATCTCTTTCTTCATTACCTGCAAAGGATCAGGACATTTATATTTTTGACATGTGCTGCTGGTCAGTTTAGCAGATGCAGGTTTAATTCTTATCCTTCGTTGAAGAGGGGAAGAAGAGGAAGGATTGGAAAGGCTTTGCTCTTGTTTATGGGAAGGCTCTAAAATGTTGAAGGAAAGCTGAAGATCATCCCCAGCAGTGGTGCCAGTCTGTTTATAAACTATGGGCACAAGAAGCAGAAACTCTCAGGTTAGAAATCAATCTTCCTCTAAAAGAGAGAAAACAGGTATTGGGGCAGCAGGTGGTGCAGAAGATCACCTGGGAAGGTCAGTGGATGAACACATGGAAGAGCACATGGTGCCACTAAACGTGGGCTTCCTGTCAGTGTCCCAAGGTACTGAAGGGAGGGAGATTTACAGTGCCTAGGTGGGGGAGATGGTTTGGGAATATTTGTTTCTCCAGGGTGACTGAGGGACTTTTTGGCTGCTGTCAAGACCATCTCTTGGAGAAATCAATGGAGGAACATGCAGCTAGGAATTTCTCCGAACTTGCTCTCAGCTGGCAGAGTGCAAGAGCTGCATAAACTGGAAAGAAGGATGAGCCATATCTCTTTCTTTAAAAATCAGACAGATGTTTGGCTTATCCCCACACACACTGAGTCACCACCATCTTTGGGGTCTGTGTCATCTGGAGGCCTTGAAAATAGAGATGAATTAAGAATATTCTCCTCAGGACCCTCACTGCTGGAAGGATATTCTGCTGCTTATAAGGATGGGATGTGGGGTGAGGAATTGGTGTGGAGCACAAGCAGTACAGGAATGTGGGCTACCTTCATGGTAGAGTTGCTGGACAATCCAGTGGAGGCAGGAGTTGGCCTCCAGGGCAGCAACTTGATATCAAACTCTACAGGACCAGAAGCAAGGGGAATTCTGGTTAAATCTCCAGCCAGGTCTCCTCCAGACACACAGGAGTGTTCAGTTGGAAGTCCAGAAGTAGAGCCATCTATGAAGGAAAGGTGCAGGGGTGAGGTGAGGCTCCTGACTCACTCCTGGATAGCACAGTTCAGCTGTGAGAAGAGTTCACCTTTTGCATCTCGTGCAGTCCTTGGCCTCTGCAGGCTGCCAGCTGTGCTGCCAGGCAGTGTCAGTGCTGCTGGCTTTGAAGGAATGTGCTGGAAGCTCAACTAAGGCCAGCAGTTCATTAGACACAGGCCAAAGAGCATCTGCAATAGGACATGTGCTGAAGTTCTGCTTGGCCTCGAAGCAAAAGCCATTGCTGATGGATGTAATAAAATACATAGAGGGTAAAAGCCCCACAGTCCAACCAAATCCTTGTCCTGTGAATCCATACCATTCCTAGTACCTCAATGCCCATATTTCTTCACATAAGAAGCTGCAGGCTTTTAATCCTGTAGAACGTATTAACAGGGTCTCTTATATTCTTGATCCTAAAGGCACCACTGTGTTTTTCAGGTGACCTGCCTAATATAGGTGGTGTTATGGTCCAGCAGGATCCCAATATGACTCCAAAGATTTCCCTGGAAACATAAAACCTGCTTAAAAACAAACTTGCCCAACTCTGTCACCAGTAAGAAAATCCCATGGAAAAAGACCCAGCACAGAATTAATACAACATGCCATATGATACAATTTCTTATTTTTATGGAGTCAAGCCATCTGGTTGTTTGGTTTTTTTCAGACATTTCCCTATAACAGATCTTATCCCTTCATATGTTTTTCTTATTTAAAAAAAAATATAAAAAAATCACCAAACCCTAAAATCCAAAGTACTGAGATTACACACAGGAAGGACTTGGAAAGTTTCACAGAGAAAACTCTATATGAGCTGTTCTGTGCATTTTCAGAGGACCCCCAGGATTTTCTTCATTTAGATTTATGAAAGGACCAGCATATTGATTATGTAACTGCCATCTGAAGTTTAATAATATATAGAAGAAGTAAATGGAGCTGCTGAGGAATTTAACTCGCCTATAAATAGAGAGTGGCATCCCCATTAATTCATTAAAGGTATATGGGAAGTGTAACTTATTCCAATTAACATTTCATAAGATGGTTGTAGCTTGTTAGTTATGAACTGACATTTGTCATTTTCTTTTTAGAGCAATTAAATGATACCCAATTCCCTTGGCAAGCTGGAACTGTCTCCTTTGATAGCTTTCAAAGTTTCTAGAGAGAACACATACAAAAGGTAAAGAGGTTCCTGGTTTGCTGCTTTTTCTTTTTTTTTCTTTTTCTTTTCCTTTTTCTTCCCCCCTTCCTTTTTTTTTCTCTTCTCTCTCTTTCTCTCTTCCAATTAGAAAACATTTTGCATCTTGAATGGGCTTATTCACCCATCATTCAGTTAAATAACCACTAGCTAGATATATCTTGCTTAAGCACAACAACTGGCCTGGTACCAGATGAGCTTGATATTTATTTAACAAACAGTGCTGTCTTCATAGATCTAAATTAGAGCCTTATTTGAAATACTTAAAGTTTACCCATTACTGTTTGCCCTCAATGAAAATCCAAGTTCTGGTTACGTCCCTGCTCACTAGGATTAGAACTGTCACAATATTTATTTAACAGGAGGAGGCATGCTAAGCCATGCTGCAAACATTGCTGTGCCAATATGAAGAGGAACTTACTGCTTTTTACAGTGTTTCTTTCTCTGCATGTGCTCTCTCTCCATCCCTCCCTCTTTCCTCCTCTTTTTGCTGTCCCCATGATCTCCTGCCCCACTGGCCCCTCCACATGTCCTCTCCCACAGATGGCATTTCTACTGTCCACAAAATGACCCTGGTGGAAAAATATGTTTGAAAAAGGGTTGTGCAAACTGAGATCGGTGCTGATGGAGGGAAGGAGGGCAATGCATGGCCTGTCCCCTGCTCTCCTGGTGTCCCTTGTGCCTCAAATTCTACACTGAATGCAATGACACGTGGCAGGGCATAGAGTCTTGGCCTCGAGGTTCCTCATCCTCCCTGGTGAAATTCATGCTGCACCACAAACTGCCTCCAGCTGGGAGACACGTGTCCCTTAGTCATTAGTTCAGAATATTTCCCACAGCAGCAAGGCCAGGTGCACTTTGGGACTTTTGCCATCTCATTGTGAAAAGGGAAGCTGTGAGGGGGAGGGATATTGTTCTTCTGTTTCACTGGGCGATGCAAATTCCCATTCCCAGCAGGGAATGGATGAACAAATACCCCTGGTACAAGTGCTAGGACAGCCTGGTAATTTCCCCTTCTTTTTGAGATACAAAACACAGATCCCTCCCTCCAGTCTGCGAAGCCTGCAGAATTTCTGGAGCTCAGGAAAGAGAGGGATAATTTCCCATCTCCAGCCCTCTAGAAAGACAGCAGAGCAACAGAAGAAAAAGCAGCAGTGAAAAGGTAGAAGGAAGATTGTGGTAAGAAGTATGCATGTATTTTGTGCTGATAATTATGAAAGAACAAAGTTGCTACCTCAGGAAATTAATATTTTCAGTCTGATTTCCTCAGCAATCATTCTGTCTGTCCGTTCACCTTTAATAACTTTTGAACCAGTTGGCCAATTTCAATCAAAGACTTGACAAACACATGGAATTTTGGGTGGTACCAAGTTCTTGCTGGATTTACAGTGTTGGTGCCAGGTTGAGCAGAGAGCACAGCTCCCCATGGAAGGCAGCAGTCCATGAGAAGCCCTCTGGGCAGGGCAGGATCACCCTGAATGGTGTCAGCACCTGGGACCACCCCAGGTATGGGTGCTGCATGGAACGTTCAGAAACATTTCTGAAGCCCAGGTGAACTCTGGGTCTCCAGAAAGAGGAGACAGTAGGGCAGGGGAATGGGAATTTGGGACAGATGCATCACTGTGCAGAACAAAGAAGAACTCCAGGGAACACCCCAGGCTCTTCAGAAAGGGCTGAAAAAGCAGGGGAAAGTAAACCCTACAGGTATAGCATCACAAAAACCAGGAATGAAGGAAACACTGCCATTCACTCTACTAAAAGTGTAATGAGGAACAAAAAAACTGCTTTCAGCTAACCCATCCCAGTCTCTGGGTGAGGAACACTCCATTCAAGGACTGAATTCCAGAGCCAACAGACTTGTAACAGTCAATTATCGTTTCAACTACAGATGGGAAAACCTGATAAAACAAGTCCAGTATGGACAGGGGATTGAAATAGAGCTTGGGCAGGGATTGCAGCCAGAGATTAGTGGCCATAAATACATCAAAAGTAAAGGACTTTAAGACACATGCATAGCACCACCATTTATAAACTGCCATGTGTCCCAAGTCATACCTTACCATTCATGGGCATCCTGGGAAGGCTGCACAGCTCAGGCACAGACTCTTCATGAAGAAAGATTCTTTTTCTTTAATGTTACTGCAGCTTTCAGAAACTGCAGTGGTTTTTTGTTTGTTTGGTCAGGTTATTTTCCCAAGGCCAACCAAAAAAAAAAAAAATAAAAAAAAAAAGGCATCTGTGCCTATTAAGATGTTTCTCATCTGGTGTGCTAAGTCTGTGCTAGAGTTAACTCTGTGTCTGCATCTTCATCAACAATGCGACGTCGCTTACACCAATTTGATTTTACCTTGTCTGGGAGATGAAAGCAATTTATAAGTTTCAAAGAGCACTCTCTGGCTGGGATCCAAACACAGGAGTGTAGTGCTGAAAGGAGAATTGTTGGAGACTTTTATGTCTGGCATATGGTGTGCTAGTTTCCTTTCTAATCTGGGTAATGAAGGTCAGTATGAAGTGCCGAGTTGGTTGTGTTGGCCAAGGCGTTTGATGACCTGCTCATACAGGTGGAGATTTCAAACCCTGACCAATGTGAACTGACAAAAAGTAAATCTAATCACTCACTTCACTGAAAACTTGTATATATGTATTTCCCTCCTCATTTCTGAATACGTTTTTCTGGAGAAGACAAAAGTCATGACTGGGCTGCAGCAATGGAAGATTTCTACATGCTGTGCCACGTGGGGCTATTCTGTAGTGCACCTGGTGGATCCCACTAGCATCTGTGGCTAATTGAGAAGATAAATCCATTTTGCTGGAGTGGTTTAGATTTCCAAAAGTCCTTCAGTCTATTCCAGCTGAGCTGATTAGAGTCCAGCTCACTGGGAGTCATTACTGTCAATCCCACCAGCTGGCCTGAATTTTGCAAGGAGAAAAAAGCAAGAAAAATGCATTAAAAATGAATACATCTATATTTCATGACTTATGCAAACTGATTTTCCCCAATGGGGGTCCTATTCCTAACATTGTCACATCTTTGTGATGTTCCTGCATGGCTTGGCTTGCTCATGGACCTCCTTCAAGAGAAAAAGTATTTCAAGAGTTAAGTGTCAGCATCAGTGAAATTAAGAGTGTTTTGGATACAGATGAGATAAGGGCACATACAGCCTCTGGATATAGACACATATAGAGGTAATGAATTCAATATCTAATGCAAGATCTAAATTCTTGCTTTCAGCCAAGTTATATTTATCACAGCCTCTGCTTCTTAGAGTACAGTCATAGCTGGAGCATGATTAGAAGTGCAGTTCATTTCAGTTACCTCAGACTACTTAACAGTTGTATTTGCTGTAGATTTTGCTCATCTGCCAGTTCCAGGATTTTTCAGGATCTCTGTCACTTGTTTTGCAAATGGAAGGGAAGAGTCACTACCTTTGGAGGTGATCATGCTAGCCTGGGAGCCTGGGTTTGGACAAACCCCCCACATCTTCCCTCCACCTCAGATATTTCATGCTGGTCCATCTGAGAGACATGCCACTAGTCCCACTGCAGATAGATGAGCCCCCATCAAGCCATAGAAAGGGTCAGGATTTTTTGGCACTCAGTTTTCCTTTTTTCTTGTTCCCTTTTCCCTCTAGTAGTTTATTCAAACCCAGAGAAAGAGCTTCGTCCCTAGCTCATGTAGAGCTCTGATGTATGCAAATCCTCCTTGTGCTCCCATGGCCCGTTTTTTTCTCCCTTCTTTCCTTTTAATTCAAGATTTGAAAATAAAATGCGAGCTGGCTGCACAGAGATCTCTCATGTGTGCAACTTCCAATTGTGGCAAATTGGAACTGTCGATGCAAGCAGCTCAGATTTATTTATATATTTAAGGGGAAGGAGGGAGGAGAGGGAAAGGGAGGGGGAGATGCTTGTGGTGGAAAGGAAAAAGAAAAATAACAGATCCAAGGAAAAAGGGATTTGAATCTCAGATACTGCTCCCTGGCCCATATTACCCAAATCCCTCCAGCCTTGTCCGTGGCTGCCTCTTGCCTAGTTAAAACAACAGGCAAAAGATCAAAAATATTTTCTTCCCCCCACAACACTAAGAGTAGTTGAGTTTTGCAAATGCCACTAGGCAACTGAAGTCTAACACCGAGACTGATGCAATTAATACTTGGTGCTTCAAAACATTAACACAGCTATTTATATAAATTACTAACCTTAAGCCCAGGCGGTAGCATTATTACAGCATTACTAATTAAATCACAATAAGCTTAGTTTGCAGTACTATTAATTATGAAGCTGACATAGTGATATTGGAGATCTGATTGGCCTATTGTCAGTCATTACCCGATCAGTAATGAACCAGACAGGCAATGAAATTCAAAGCTGATGCTCCAGCAGTGCTGTTCCCAGTTCCTGGGAAGAAGGGCCACCATTCCAGCAGAGGAAACAGCAGCATCCTCCATCAAAGCAGGCAGGCAGCACGAACAGAACTTGGGGCCGTGGGGAGGTGTGTGGGGGAGGTTCTCTCCTGCCTTATCTGCAGTTCTCAGACCCAGGAGGAAAAGTTACTCATTCCTATGGCTAATGAAGAGGTCGTGGGCTTCTTTTGTGAGAGCAAGTGAACAAAGCTGTGTCACCTCTAGCAGAGTCTCTGATTGGAGTGGATTAGAGAATACCCTTCAGTGATATTTCATGGCTAGGTTAGTCTAGGGGAGAACACTGATGTGACCAGTCGGTTGTGGGCACCTCTGTGATCTCAAGGGTTTTTCATGAAGACCTGTCCAAGTGTCTTTTTTCATGAAAAGGGCAGCAGGACAGAGCCACCATCTCAGGGAAGTGTCCATTCACAGGCAAATGGTGCTGTGCCTGTGGGCAGGGGGAAAAGAGGAGGTGTCAACATCAGCCCAGGGTTGCAAATGGGGAGCAGAGGCTGTAGAGTTTTACACTGGTTGTGTTCCCCATTGAACACAACACAGTCTGCCAGTGCTGAGGCTGAGGAAAGGCAGAGGTTGGTGATAGGAGGCTGAAGGGAAGGAGTCCAAGGTCAGGAATCTAACAACCTCATGGTTTGGACCTACCTAGTCCAACCTAGTTAATTCTGTGATTCTGTGCACACAAGTTAGTCTGAATTTGCCCATCCTTAACATGGCAGTCAGAGACAGAACAAGGACATCTGCACAGCAGTCTTGGCCTCTGCTTCAGGTAGGAGATGATGAATCTACCCAGAACAAGAGGTTTGGCCTAGGGAATCCTAAAAAATGCTTCTTTCAGAGTTGTTTGGTGTTTCATTGTTCCAGCAAGACACGTGGCCATGGCACTCTGTCCTGTGTTACAGCAGTTCTCCTGCACAGCCAGAGATTCTTGGAGCAAAGACCCCATAAAAGCAGCAGGAATGCACTCAGTGACAGCCTGTGCATGTTTCATTAAAGTAAGAGCAAGTGATTGACAGGTGTCAGTTCTGTCTGCACCAGTCTCTCCTTTCCTGATGGACCTAAAATGATGAACATGCCATAGAAATTGAAGTAAGCCAGCTGTCTTCCTCTCCTGTTATCCACAACAACCACTCAAAGCAATAAAACACTCAGAGTTTGGAAGCAAGAGGGCAGATTCTTCTCCCTGACTCAGAGTTATCTCAACTTCTGCCCACAAAACGGAACCTCTTCTGAAAAACAAAGCAAAAAAAATTCAAGTAGGGGGAAAATTATCATGGAAAGATCTGGCAGCATGGAAAGATCTGCTCATCTGATGGAACTGAAGAGAAGGCAAAGGTCTTGCTCAGTTTTTGCACCAGTTAAAGGATTTGCAAGGTATTGAGAAATTTGGGATCACCACTGGCCATTGGAGGGATGGCAGATACCAGCCCTCACTGCCAGCTGACAGATTTCTCATCTGTCTTCAGTCCAGGGGAGGCTTTTGCCTCCTTTGGAGATGGGCAGAGGGGCATCACACTGCTTAATGTGGGGTGGGCAGTACCAGAAGCTGCTCTGTGCTCACAAGTCAGATCTTGCTGGCACCTGCTCTCAGCATCAGTCTTAAAACACCAACCTGCAGTAACAACAAAGAAAGAAAACCTTGGTCTATAAAAAGGAAAAAAAAAAAAAAACACAAAGAAAATGAAATCCCTAAATTAAACAGCACAAGATTCCCAGGACAGGTCTCAGGATGAAAGTCCTTCCACTTTTTAAGATCACAGAACTGACAGAGAATTTTTTTACTGCTGCAGCCTGAAGGGCCACAGCTAAATGTTCAGAAGAGCACAGCATAGTCTGCCATAAATTACATGCTCTTGCAAGAGAGCCCTGGATTCTCCACCAGCTAAGATTGTGACCCTTCTTATGGCCTGATGAGAGAGCTCCTGCAGCCACAGCCCCAGATCCATGGGTATTTTGCTAGGATTAGGTTTTGCACCTTAGCTACAAAGGAAGGGATGGATGCACTCCTTCCCTAGGTACTGACTGGCCAGGGTTTGTGTTCCTGCTGTTGCACAGGTCAGCAGATGGCACTGCTACATTTAGACTTAAAAGGTTTTTTTTCCTTCTTAATGTACAAATGTGTCTTTTTCTAGGAGAAATGCTGCATTGCTGTACTGCCTTCTCATTGCTGTTTGACTGCTCAAAGTCCAGTGCTCTCTGGGCTGCTCACAGCCCCCTGACCACAAGCTGCTGTTGGAAACTGGGTGATAGTAGGACAGGTTGGAACTGAGGACTCTGCAGGCTGGATTTGGACAAGTCTGTTCCAGGGCAAGTAGAAAGACTATTGTTCTTAGATTATACTCAGTCTCTACAGTGCAGGTGGCTTTTTCAGAATTACCACTTAATAAAGGTGTGCTGTAAGAGTGGCAGTATCTTCAGCATTTCAGGGTGCTGAGGGATGGCTGTGGTGGCTCAATTCCCCCTAGACCAACATCTGGTCCTCTAGCAGTGGCAATAAGGGGATGCTCAAGGAACAATAAGGTGACCTGTCCCCTTAAGAGTGCCCCAGCCATTTTCACCCTGGGGTTATCCTGAGCTGGATGCAACATCTCTGTTGTGCCCTTACTCTCCTTAAGCCCACCTTGATGACAGCATCAAAAACATCCCTTAACAAGCAGCTTCACTGTCAAACAGCCTGTTGTATGAAGAACACACCCATTTTTGCTTTGGGCCTGGCTTCTGTTAGTTCCATTTGATGGTCTTGAGGATATTCAGTGTTCAAGGGAGGGACTGATCCCTCCCACCCTCTTCATGCCACTGACAGCTTTGTGGCCCCTTGTCACTCCCCATCAGTTGCTGAAGGATCCAGAACACCTGGAGGAGAGAGAGGGGAGAAGCAAGGACAAGCTCAGACTGCAAGAAAAGCAGCACGAAGCAGGAGATGGTCTCAGCTCTCTACGGGCACACCTTGAAGCAGGTTCTGTCCTGTCCCAACAGTGATGGGGTGGACAGGGAGGCAGGGGATGGGCTTGGGAGCGATGGGTCTGCTCATCATAATCCATAAGGGAGGATAAGAAGCCACTTTGCTGGAAGGGTTGCCAGGCTAGCCTACAGCATGGCTCAGAGCCAGAGCTGCTCGGGACATGAGGAGATGCCTGAAGACATTGGCAGGCATTCTGAGGAGGTAAAGACTGAGAGCAAGGAAGAATAGGGACACCATGGGAGAGACTTAAGCATATTTAGGGTTAATTTGGATGGGAAGACCCTGGAGGAATACCTGCTCTGGCAATCCCCAGACTGGGGCTGGAATGCAGAAGAAGCAGCTGCTTATCCAAGGCTGAGCTGGGAGCTGTCAGAGTCCAAGGAAGTTGGGGAGCAGCTATCAGTGAGCACAGAGAGCCCTTGAGGAACAGGAACACTCCAAAGCAGCAAAGACAGTGCATTTGGAAGGAAGCCTCGGTCTCTCAATAAAATTTGTGTTCTTTCCACTTTCTGGTCCAAGGAGTTGCTTTTGCCCCAGAGAGCAGGGGAAGCCAGCTGCTCTCTGAGAGCTGATGCAGGTGGTTAGGGAGAGTCAGGTGGCTGCAGACACAACACACACAGCTTTCCAGCAAGGCTGTTGCAGCACTGTGATGTGATGTGTGGGTTCACAGTACCCAGTCTAACAGTAGGGTCCTTGTTCTCATAGAGCCCGTCTCCCACACGCTGTGGAGGGAGATGGACAAGGCTACTTTGTCTCCCAGGGGGAATTGCTCTGGAAGAAGCCATTGGAGGGCCTTTGTTGTGCACTTCTGGCAAGGTGAGTGAAACCTGGGTGTTGCCCCAAACTCCCTGGATGTCTGCTCAAGGGCTGTGGGAGCAGCACCCCACAGAGATGCTGCTGTGCTCAGAAACCTAGAAAGCAGAAACAAGGATTTAAAAGAGGATGGAGAGGCCTTGGGAAGAGTGTGACAAAACACATCTCCAGACACCAGAGGGGTGAATATGAAGGATGGTTTTGTCCAAGGCTGTGCAAAGGTATCCTGCTGGGTGTGTGGGAAGAGACAAGGCTGCATTTAAACAGCCCTACTGTGTCACTGCCACATGCCCAGGGAGACCCAGCAGCCCCAGAGAATAAATAGCCAGCACTGCCCTGAAGCTTCTGTAGCTCTTAAAAACATCAAACACCATGACAGACATGAAGGGCCAACAGCAAAGGGACACCCTTCAACCCCTTGGATGGAGACAAAGTACTCTGCATAGCCAAGCACATCCAAAGCTCTCTCAATTTCTTTGAAGGTCCTTGCTCATCCTCTTGCACCACTTTCCTGTTTTGATTTGCAGATTACAGGAGCAGGAAGGAGTCCAGGAGCCAAAGGATTCTGTCAGGCTGCATTGAAAGCAGCAGCAGCCGTGGTAGCAGCAGGCAGAACCCAACCAGAAATGACCTCACCAAGCTGCTCATCTTCTTTGTGTATTTTCATTCCTGGCAAAAGCCCTGCCAAGCCAGAGAGTTCTCTGAACAGGCCAGGCAAGAGCATCCAGGCCACAGGAGGAGCACATCATCACTGCAGCTGCTCATCAGAACTGGGAGACGAGGCTGAGCACAGGAGCCAGGACTGTTTTTAGGAACCCTGGGCAGATCTTAGAAAACACAAGGTGGGCATAAAAACATGCACTGTGATTTCATAGATGATTACAGCTCTGAATCGGGCTGGTGAAGGAAGGCAGGAGCTGTGATATTAGATGAAAGTCTGCACAGAGAAGCATTGCTGAGCAGAAATAGTTTTAGGGTACCTGGAAGGCATCACTGTTTTAAATCCTTGCAAGACATTTTTACAACAAACAAGATGTTTCTTTGCTTTGTTTTGTTCTCCCCTGAGATGGGATTCAGATGCAATACTGGAATACGGATTTCACCCAGCTTGGCATTTTGGGCAATCTCTTCTGAAAACTCTACAAATGCTGGGGACTGGATCCTGATTTAGACCTCATTGCTCAGATATGAACTCAGAGTGGGTTTGGAAGGAGGTTTGGTTTGGTTTGGTGCCAGCCACTACACACAGGGAAGCATGGAGGTTGGCAAATACAGTCAAAAAACCCCACAAAGACACCAGCTTAATAGAGCTACAGATTTAAGTTCATCTTGGACTCTGAGACATTGAAAACAGTGTGTAAAAAAACTCTAGTCTGGCTTGACCAAAGATGGAAATGGTGAGGGAAATGCCAAAAGCAAATTGGAACTGGAAACCAGTTCTCTAGAACACAGAAAAAAAAGAGAATTTGGAGGACAAAGAGCTGAAATTTGAGACTGATAACAGCAAGCAGTGACTGTGCTCATGCCATGGGGATGGGCACTGAGCTCTGTGTCCCTCCAGTCCTGACTTCCCACCCACCCAGAACAGGGGACTGTTTAGGGCACACAGTGCTGATTTCCTCCTTGTCCATATACCTTTACAAACTGAGCTTCCTGGGGAACTGGGAGGACTCCTGGGCCCCATAGTTTGAGTAATTCCAATGTCAGAACACCAATCCTCAGCAAAGACCTGTGCCCAAACAAGCTGTGATGCCCTAGGGCATATTACTTGATCAAAAGATTACTAAAATAGTACTGGATGGGAGACAGACACTGGAAAGGCAGCATGCAGCTTTTGGCAAAACCATGGGTAAAGTGATGTTGACTAAAATTTCCCAAACCTCCACATAAACTTCAACTCAAAATGCTGATTCCAAGGCATCTGGTTATGGCATACATTCCTCCTCACTGCCCTGTCTACATGCAGCTGTTCTGCATTTTCTGCTCCTCTCCATCTCCCACCTGGGTTTGCAACACAAATAATGTCTTGTTAATATGAAGTCTTCCTGTTCAGAAGGATTAACACTTGTGGAAGGGAGGAACCTGGACAGCACAAATGGGTCAAAGCTCAGTAAAATTATGACACTGCCCTAGAGGTACAGCCTGGGTGTGGGGAATGAGGTGAATGCAGAGGAGAAAAACCAGTTGGGAGGGGAGTGGATAAAAAAAGGAGGGTCTTCATTGGGTGGTGGGGAAAGATGACACATGTCTTTGGTCAGTAGAAAAAGCAGGTTAGTAAAAAAAGCGAAGAAAAGTCAGATTCAGGATTTGGGATCTTCTTCCATCAAATTGGAAAATTCCTGCAAGCATGGCATTAACTGGCATATGGTGTTAAACTGGTCATTCCAGCCACTGGATGCTTTTATCATTCTCTTAGCTCACTCCAGTAGCCTACTGCCCCTTTAGGCACCTGACTGTGCCCCCTGCCCCAGCCTCCAGCTGCCTTCCAGCAAATCAGTCCCTGTGGTTGCCCAGAGGCAAGAGGCAGAAAAGGAAGAGCAAGGGGAGAGGGATTATTTTGGCCTTTTTCAAAGCAGGACAAGTGCTTAGTGTTAATATGCAGAATGCCTGTATATCTCAATTATACACCTCCCACAGGGGCCTATTACAGCTACCCTGGGCAGCCAACATGTGTCAGCAGAGCAAACAGTGAAGGCTATCCCAGTGTACTCCAAAAGTGAAAAGCAGCAAGAGCAGGACATGAGCCTGTCGACAGCTGCTTCTTTTCTCCCCTGCCCCTTCCCCATGTGGTTTTCAGGTCTAGCTGCCTGGCCTATGCCTTAGCATTTTTAACATGTGCATTAAATTGCAATCCCCTCTGTCTTTCCCTACATGGTGGAAATTGGGAAATTAGCATTGCCCCATCACAGCTTGTACAAGTTCATGTTACAGTTCAGTGTTGTTTTTATAAATGGTTGATTGGAGATTGGAGGATGGAGAAAAAGAATGGAGATTGGAAGGGAAGAAAAATGTTTTTCCAGTACAAGAATGATTTTTGGTGCACTGATTCCTCCCTGACACACATATTATTCCCACAGCCTGGGTACCTGAAAGGCAGAAAAAAATTAAATACATCCTTAAAAACATATAAAGCTTATCCTCAACAGAGATTTGTGCCCTGGAAGAAGCAAAAAATCCATGCAGTCTAAATGCTTCTGTACTTTTGTTATTAAGTTCCATTTAAAGGTGCTCAGAAACAGTTACAGTGGAGAACAACACAAACCCAAAGATGGATCAACTTGGCAAAGTGGGTCCTGGAATTGGTGATTCACTTCACTCCCAGTAGCTCCTTTTAACTCCTACCTCTTCCCCTCTCTATTGCTTCCTCACCCCGTAGACATTTGCATGGTACCACCAGAATATTGGCTGAGCTGAAGTTCCTGGTAGAATTTCACACATATGCAAAAACTGAAGAGAAATACCTTGAATGAACAAACCACACATGGGAAAAAGGTGAAAAGCCAATTCTAGTTAATTCTTGACTGTGAATTTACTGGGAGCTGCCCAGTGGAGCTGACAGCTCCTGCTGGCTTTTTGGCCAGCACTGTCCTCACACAGCACTGCCAAGATTGGAGCCCTGCTGAAACCTAAACGGGGAGCCACAGCTGGCACCCTTCCAGTGGCAAGAGGGTAAATGTGACAGGGATGCTGTGGCACAGGAGCCAGATAATTGTGTGTCTCTACTGTTTTCAACTTGATTTCCTGTGATTGAGCAAGGGGGGAAAACCAGTCAGGATTACTACAAAGAAGTGCAAAACATTTTGAAATGCCCAAAGAAATCCTGGTTACAGAGCAGCCTGTTGACTTTATGTGGCCCAGAAATAGCTCCTGTCTTCACAGATGTTTTCCTGACATATTATCCCTGGCATGTTACTGCACCTTCTCTGAACTATCTTTCTCATCCTTTCACTGTTTGCTGTCATATCTTTCTATTATCTGAGAATATTGTATTGTTATCATTAGACTGATGCTTATCCACTCTTTGCCGTCCTTTTTATCTTACCTAGCCTGACTGCATTTCTGACCATGCAGGAAAGTGTTTGCTGGTCTGAAGAAATCCTTTCTGGCTATTATATTTTGCACTTTCAGGTTTCTGGTTCTGTTGGATAGAAAGTGTCTTTTATTGTCACTTGCTGCTTATGGAGCACAGGCAGCAAAAAGAAGTGAGCTTCACTTTAGGGTAAAGCCCAAGGGTCAGATTTAGGCTGTTCAGTAGCTGGCACTTCTGAGATGGTTTCATATCTCCCTCCTCTTGTAATTCCTAAATCAAAGCTTTTAACTCTTTTGAAAATCTGATTTATTCAAAGTATCTGATGGAGAGGCAGAAAAAAAGAGTTCTTAGTGTGAGAGTCTCTGTAAGAAGAAGAAACCAGGTGATTTTTCGTTGCCATATTGCCTCAGTGGGGTTCCATTCACCACACGTGGAACAGGAAAGCAGCAGGCAACTGCCAGACTTGGCACTGAATGCTTACTGAGCACCACAAAAGAAGCTGTATTTTCCCACCTGTAGGCACCCACAGCTCCTAGAGGGATGTGAAGTTGTCCCCAGAAGTGTATGGCCATGAGATGCCACCTCCTGTTGCGCAGCTTGGCTGCCACCAGACTGGTTCATCACCAACATCTATGTCTGTAAGCTCTAACAAACCCCTGTGTGATGGACACAAACACCACTATGTCTTCAACCTTGTGTCAGCCAGGGGCAACTCGGCTTCAGAAAACAGTTTCCAGACTGAAGATGTTACAATACTCTCTCATGAGACTGCTGATAGTGCTCACAGTACCCTAAACCTCATTATTTCCTCCATCAATTTCCCCTTTCTTGTATAAATTAGGGTGAATTACAGTATTCATTCAGAATAATGTATAGCCACAAATGGATTCACATCAGTCAGAAAGGATACGTTTATTCATGAACACTTGAGTGTTTATTTCAAGAATATTAGTGGGGATAAATGAGCTTCAGAGGTACTGGTGCTGTTAAGTAGCTGGGAGTATTCCTCTTGGAAGTGTGCTTCAAGATTTTTTTCAATGGTTCCTATTTATTACTCACACAATGGATTAGAGGAGCACTTCCACGTGCTTCCAGACAATTTTTGAATAAAGGGGTTCCTCTCCTTTTAATGTGCCCATCCCACACATCCCAGCAGTAGAAACAAGACAGCACAACGTGCATGGCCACTTGTACAAGCAGTAAATCACAAACAGGTCCTACTCATTGCAAGTAAGAGCCATTCATAGATGGAGCAGCATTTGAATTTGGCTATGCTGAGTATAGTTTGAACAGTTGTGAAACTGCAAGTAATCAACACTTTAATAAAACTCATAATCTGCTTGCAGATAGTCTGGCAAGGAGAAAAACTGCTAAGGGAGCTAAATCATTTGCAGAAATCATTTTCAGTGGATAATTTGACCAACTCCAACATGATGGTATTCATTTGCATCTCTGCAAATCTTTTCTCAATGGCCTGCAGAAAATGGCTAGAGATTTCTTATGGCCATGGATCAGAGTTGCTTTAGATGTTCATAGACACAGTGTCTGTAGAAGACACCTGTCCAAAGACATAATCTATTCTTGCAAACCACTGAGCGTTTTCAGGTCCATGAAAGCTCCTGGTTTTGCAGTGCTGCAACAGTGCTTTGCAGAGGGTCTCTGAGTTTCAAGCATGCACTTTAAGTTCAGATGTCATGTGAGTATATCAATTTATTGCTGTACTGAGTTAGATTCTGCCTGAGATCTGTAGTTACGTGAGGCTACACACAGCAGAGACTCCTGTTCAAAATACTTAGCTAATAGTTTACAGGGTGACTCAATAATTTAAGAGGATTAGTAGCTGGAAATGAAGCCTTGCAGCTACGCACTGCTTACTTAGTTCCACTCCAAATTTACAATTATCTGATGGTTGTTTGGTGGCCGAGGTGAACTGAATTGCCACCTCCAGACTGTTGTAGGAGACTGCTGTGCACTTATCACAGGCACCACATCACCATCACAAATGGCTTGGCAGTGTAGCAACTGAAAAAATCCTGCAAGGACTGGCAGCTCAAGCGTGATCTCTCTGCTAGGGCTCCACATGTGCTCCACTGTGCAAAAGGGACAGGGGAGACAATTCTGTGCTGGGGGCCCAATGTGAGGGACCCTGACAGGGTCCCACAGGCCACCTTAAACTCCCTTCAGTGTTGATGAATGGCAGCTGCTCTCAATTTGGAATGGACTTAGGGAGCTGAATGGGAAACGATCTTTATCCCATTTGAATTGCTGGGGCAATTGAGTCTCCCACTGTTGTGTTTCCAACCTCCCTTGCAGCCTCTGCTCTGTGCATCAGAATGATTAGAATGCCCCATTTCAGCAAGTAAATTTTATTAACATGCATTGCTATCACCTTGACCTTTAGTACTTCTTCACCTGATTGGCTTACCCTCCCAGAGCTGCTTCCAGGTGGGATGGCTGGGATGGATGGAAAGAGCAGCTCATCACAGCCTCGCCTCTGAGAAAGATCAGCATGTTCTGCATCAGGAGAGAAATATTTACTGTCCCAGAGCTTATTCCCATTTGCAGCTGCCACATAAACAGGGAGCTGGGAGAAAGCAATGGATCCTTGTGATGGATACAGGGAGGATCAGAAAGAATGGAAGGAAAACTGATCTCATGCTCTTGCCTTGAGGAAATAAAAGTCTGCATTTTGGGGAAACAGCCAGGCTGGGGCTGGATGAATAGGCAAAACATGAACAGAGGTGTTGTCCTGTTTCTGAGATCATTCTCTCTTTGCAGGGAACAGAGCAGAAGCCTCAGAAAATATTGTTTTAACCCTTGGAAACAGATTCTTAAGGGCATTGGTAAGAGAGTGTCCAGACCTGGCCTAAGCAGGGAACGACTTTGGGCAGTGACATTTGTGATGTCATCTGGAAAGATGGTCTGGGACAGCAAAGGACTTGCATGCAGGATTAGGGAGTAAACAGGGCAGCAGCAGCAAGTTGACAACTTTTGGCAGATCAGATGAGCCCAAAGTAGCATCCTAGGAGATGTGTAGATACCCATTCTGGGATTCTCTATTTTTATTTCTTCCGCTGAAGAGGGACTGAATCTTTTGATTTTCCTTTCCTGTGAAGAAGAGGATAAATAGGTCAAAATGGCTTCTTTTGAGGCATTTACACCCACTGAATTTAGCAAAGTTGCATTAAAAAGACAAGGGAAGGAAAATTCAGTAAGGTAAAAGTAAAATTCCATTGAGATTCAATTTTTTTTTACATATGGAGTTTATTTGCAGAAGGTGAGCAGTTAGAACTAAGGTTTATAATCTTATGGCATGCACAGCTCTATTACAAGAGGACACTGGTCCAGCCCTGCATCAGCTTGGTAAATAACACCTGGCTTTAGGACAGAGCCTCTCCCTTCTGGGAGGTGACAGCCCTCTGCCCATGCTGACTTCACAGGGCATTCTTCTCTAAGTGCTACCTAGAGAAACAGGGTCCTGTTATTTTTTGGATGCTGACTTTCTTCAAAATTCAGCTACTCTAAAATACCTCTCCCAGAATCCATGTTGTTCACCCCAGAGTGGTGGAAAATGCCTGGGCCTCAGCTCAGGATATCAGGGACCCTTCAGTCTTGATCCTTCTCTACCTCCATTTACGAGTGCCTGCAGACACAGAACTGATCAAGGAGGGGTTTTTTTTGGCAAAAGAGGTTGAACTCAGATGATATCAAGGAATAGAAGCTGATATTATTGCAAGCTGCTCAGTTTAGTCCAGCTTGCTCCAGAAATGTGCCCCATGCGTGGCTCCCTCGGGGCTCACACCAGTGGGTACCAGTAAAACTGTGATGCCTTCTTCCTGTCTCCCAGCTGATGCCAGATTCTGAGTTGTCCAGATCCAAGGTCTCCCTGTGTGCAGATTCAGGGTTTTGGATCACCCTGGCACAGAAGGAACATCCTGATTTGAAACTGTCATGTTTTTGGACACCGGGGTGGTCACATTGCTTCCTGCTCATCACTGGGTTTCTGCCCCTCTGACCCTGCTCAGACTTCAACCAGGTTTTCCAAAGGACCTTTTTCTGCCACAAGGCCCAGGCTTTGGGGGGCATCTACTCAAACAAGGCTCTTAACCTGGCTGCAGATTGGACCTGACCCCACATTCCCATCTTTTCACCAGCTTAGGATGCCTCTGGGTCTTCTTTGCCTGCCTCCCTTTCTCGTTCACTGCTCCCCAGAGGACAATAAGCACTTTAGAAGCAGCTTTAGGGATTCTCCACAAGGATAAAACAAGGAAACCCAGAGACAACAACCTAATCAGCAAACAGCTGAGCCAGGGATAAATTCACATGGAAAGTCTGTGTTTGTTTATTACTAATGGGTAACAGAGATGATAACCTTTTAATCCAAAACCATAATGAAATATGCATATTTGTTAATGTGCAACTATAAAATGCAAATCTTGCAAACACAATGGAGAAGGGCAAAGAAAGTACTCAGCACCACTACTAATTTATTCCTTTGGCTTCAGACATTTATTCAAATTGAGTTGTGTATGTAATATAAAGTCAAATGAATATGTAATTGTAATGTATATGTATAAACATTTTCATCTCAAATATGCAAACTGTTTATCATAATAGGAAGTAATACATATTTTGCCGAATAAAAGGTTACCTATTAAAATATTTTTACACTCTTCCCACCCCAAGCTTTTGTGCTCTCTGTAAGAGCTCTATTAATGTGGAGACAATTTCTGATTTTCCCTTTTGAGTCACGCTACCCAAATTCAAAAGATTTAAAGTATTAGCAAAGTAGAATCAGAAAGATTTTTACATGAAGATTTTCTCTCTCACTCTCCTCTTTTCCAAGCTACATAGAAATTGCTGTCCTAAATATCAATTTAAAACGTTTACTAAAAAGCTGAGCAATTTTCCCCTTCTATTTCCAGCCCCCAAAGAAACAGCTTTCCCCTGCTGCTGTTGGAGTAACTACATATTCATCTACATATTCATGCAGTAACAACTGAGCTTTATTGCTAGTCCTGGTCACCACTGCTTTTTTAAACCATCTCTCTGGAAGTTTGGCAGCCTGGGAGCTAGAACCAGCTTCACACACTGTATGCCAAAAGATCTGAATCAATTTCTGAATATCATGATTTGTGAAGAAACCAGGAAAATAAAGATTTGAGAGCAACCTTATTTTCCTAAACTCACCTGAAATCAAATCTCTTCCTGCAAAGGAAAAGTTCAGGTAGTTTTCCTTCTTTTTTTTCTTGGTGGGACAATCACACTCATGATTCGTGACCTATTGAGCAATGAGAAGTATTTCTGTCTGAAATTTAGCCTGTATTAATTGTCTGAAATTTGAATGCATTGACAGGAAGTCAACAACAATATTTCCATTGGCTTGACTGAGCAGTGGACCAGTGGAGTCAGGGCAGAGCACAAAGAATTTTGTAATCAACCTCCACCCATTGCTTCTTCCGTCTCTCCTGACTCTGCTATTCACTTTCCCACTGCTGCCATAACTCTGTGCTGCTTTTATTCAGTCCTGCCTGGTGCATTCAGCATTTTCTTCTCTTGTCTTCCAAACAAAACATTTTCCACCTCTTTATGTGTTCTGACTCTCCTGAGGACTAGAGCCATGTAGCAATAACCAGAAGAGAAGAGGAAATCCCATCACTATTTATAGCCTCAAATTCTATGAATTCAGGAGTTCTAGAGAAGCATGAAAAGTGCTGGTGGGTAACTAAAGCTGAGTAATTTTCCATTCTCTTTTACACATACTCCTGAAAATGGAAGGAAAGATCATTTTGATGCAGGGCTATAGCAAAGTCCCACAAAGTCAGTACAGGGAGTGCACAGATTTTCTCTTTCCCCACTGCCCTGAGCCAGACTAACACAGCCTCACAGCAACATGCCCAGATCCAGTGGTTCATCCACTCCTGCCATGAAGGTCGTGCTCCCTGCCCAGTCAGGAGTCACCTTCCTTCTTGCCAATGTGGTTGAGCCCTGCAGGGTGGTTTAAAATTTCCTTGCTGAAACCTCTCCAAACGCCAAAAGGACTTTGGCAGCGCTCCCCAGGGCTGCCAAAGACACCACACACTCACAGACGTGGAGAGCAGCTACTAAAGTCCTTTAGAAAAGCAGTCAGTCCCTTTTCTCCCCAGCATTTATTTGCTCAAATCATTTACAAGGAAAGCAGCCAGAAAGCACCATGCTTAACCTGTTTCTCCCCACTTGCACCGTCCACAGAGACGATGCTCTGCAGACAGCTTGTGCAGGAGAAGAGGTCTATTTGCTTTTGAAGAAGGAGGGTAAAGGAGCAAGGGAGAGAAGCCAGCAGGGCAAATGAGAAGCACTCCTCTAGAAGTCTTCCATCATTTAAGACTCATAAATCATGATGAAGATTAATGAGAAATTAATGCAGTGCAGAAATTCCTGGGGATGAGGAGCTGTCGGTCAGCAGCAGGAGTGCCTGTACGTGAGACAAAGCAGTGAAAATCTCCAAAAAGAGAGAGGGCTCAGCAGCCTGGACCAGTTCTTTAATGAGGAAAGACAGAGAGGTCAGCATGGGAACAAGATAGCGTGTGGCTGCATCAGGGAGACAAGGGGCACTATTTAAAAATCCTGTCAAAAGACTCTCTGGACTGATATGTATTAAAGTCTTATTCATATCTTCTAATGAAAAGTCCTCCTGCATTGAATCATAATATATAAGCCTTAAAAGAGAGAGAGGGAGAGAGAGAGAGAGAGAGAGAGAGAGAGAGAGAGAGAGAGAGAGAGTGTGTGTGTGTGTGTGTGTGTGTGTGTGTGTGTGTGTGTGCGCACAAGAGCAGAGGGGAGGAAATCAAAGGAGTAGAGGTTAATTTCGCTATGCACCTTCTCTGTTTGGGGAAAAAAAAAATAACATAGACAAGGAAAATAGCCTACTTTACCTCCTGTCCTTTCTCTGCAATCCTCCAGTGACATTATTTTAAGCATTTAACTTTCTGATATGAGTTAGGCTGGTCACATTTTCCCTCCATTTAGTGGCAGGTTTTGAGCGCATCATTTAGTGCTGCAGTGGAAGTGATGGAGCATGGCTATGATAGATTACTCCCTTCCCCACTGCTTGGGCTTTTGGGGCTAACAAGTATCTTAGCACGTTGCTGGTTCAAGCACTCTGAGGCTCTCTGCAAAGCAGGGCGTGCAAAGGTGGGGAGAGGGTAAAAACTGATCTTCCTGCTTATTATCTCACATTCAAGGGAGCTGAGTACTGTCATCCTCTAAGATAAATTTTCTCTCCTCCTCTATTGAAAGTGTTCTCGCTATGAGTCCAAGCCAAGAAAGTGTAAATTGAGTCCCAATGTCCCATCTATGCAGATTTGCAAAGGCAGTGACAGAAACTCGTGGGAGTGATTTTGGAGATCGTGGCTGCTCCACAGCAGGTAGGGAGTCTTTATGCAAATACTGCAGTAGTACCTTCATTTACAGCTCCTGTTGGTCTCACTGCCCACAGGATGCCTGTAACCATAGCAATGGCTCTGGTGGAGGGCTCTCTGTTGTGCATAGACCAGACAGTGGCAGCTGATGGTACCAGCAGAGAGGAGAATCCAGACAGGGCCACTGTGGAGGATGAGTGGATAATGGGAGAGCACACTCACAGCCCAGGCAGATGGCAATCCATAACACTGGTGGTAAGTCAGGTAGAGAGCAGTGCTCAGACACCGTGGGGATGGGAAAGGAATGGAATGGAAAGGGAACAGAGGGTAAATGAGGATGAATGTTCAGCTGACTCAAATGTGAACACACCCAGGTGTTGCTATATACCATACCTAATAGAGCTGTAAACCCTCAGTTTGACTTCTGCTTGGTCCATCCAGGTTTTCCAGGAAAGCTGGGATGTGGCCTCAAAGCATTTTGGGAGCACACTGAGGAGAACACAGAACTGCATTTGTATGAGTTGTATCTGGGCTGGAGATGGTGCCTTTATGCGAGAACAAATCGGACACCAAAGCATGCAGACTTTGTTATAGGCAGTTCTGGATGCAAAATGGCATCCCTGCTGAGCAGTGGGTACTACCACCTTGTGTGCTCCAGCTCTTACACACTCCCATTTTTCATTCAGGGGTGTGGGGACCCAGGTAGAATGGAGTTTCTTTAAGCCTGGGGGCACCACAAGTTTGTGAGACACCAGGTAATCCATACATTTGTGTAGGCATCCCCTCTGACAGCTTCTTCTGTTTTTAAGAGATGTAGTCTTTAATATTGCACCATTGGGTGGAACATCTTTTTTTAAAATCTGCTCACATGCACACATGCACAAAGGATAAAATACAAGTGGGGAAAAAGAAATCACAAAAAGGACTCTATTTATCAAAAAAACAATGGCTCAGTAGTGGCAGTGAAATAGAGATATTGTTACTTAGTGATAATAAGGGAAAAAAGCCATTGTCAAAATGATAAGGCCATTTCTGTTGTCTCCCCAAGTGATAATATCTCTGCTACCACTAGTGCCTGAGTATTGTTAGGATATTTCATGGCAAGTGTTAGACAGAATAAGTTATTCACTGAGCCCACAGCAAACTCCAAAGCCTCCAACTTCACCTCCCCCCATATCCCTGTTCATACAACAGCATCTTCTTTAATACCTTTGCAGTAGTGGTTCCTATTCCCCATGGCTTTTCATCTGCTTCTGTTTAAATATAACACTGCTTCCGAGCCAGTTGACAAGGTACCTTTCACTGATAAGTAGCCCAGCTTTGTCTTGCAATAGGTCATCAGGAAGCCAAACTATCACATCTCAAAAAATGTAGGAAATGCTGGTAAAAGTGACAGTGAAATGAGTAAGGGTAAAGAAAGAAAGAAAAAAATGTAAAAAAAGTAATAACGTTGTAACAGAAATACAGAGAGCAGTTGAAAATCTCTGGCAGATGCCCTGATGTTCTGGTAGAGTTTAGAGATAAAATTTACCCGTCTGCTCAGGAGCAGAGGTTGTCCTCTTGTAGGGCTTTGACAAAAAGGTGCCTTCAGTGGAGCTTTCACTCTCATTGCAGGGGGAGGAGAGCCAACCCCACGGCAGCTCCAGCCCCACGGCAGCTCCAGCCCCCTGGCAGCTCCAGCCCCCTGGCAGCTCCAGCCCCCTGGCAGCTCCAGCCCCCTGGCAGCTCCAGCCCCCTGGCAGCTCCAGCCCCCTGGCAGCTCCAGCCCCCTGGCAGCTCCAGCCCCCTGGCAGCTCCAGCCCCCTGGCAGCTCCAGCCCCCTGGCAGCTCCAGCCCCCTGGCAGCTCCAGCCCCCTGGCAGCTCCAGCCCCCTGGCAGCTCCAGCCCCCTGGCAGCTCCAGCCCCCTGGCAGCTCCAGCCCCCTGGCAGCTCCAGCCCCCTGGCAGCTCCAGCCCCCTGGCAGCTCCAGCCCCCTGGCAGCTCCAGCCCCCTGGCAGCTCCAGCCCCCTGGCAGCTCCAGCCCCCTGGCAGCTCCAGCCCCCTGGCAGCTCCAGCCCCCTGGCAGCTCCAGCCCCCTGGCAGCTCCAGCCCCCTGGCAGCTCCAGCCCCCTGGCAGCTCCAGCCCCCTGGCAGCTCCAGCCCCCTGGCAGCTCCAGCCCCCTGGCAGCTCCAGCCCCCTGGCAGCTCCAGCCCCCTGGCAGCTCCAGCCCCCTGGCAGCTCCAGCCCCCTGGCAGCTCCAGCCCCCTGGCAGCTCCAGCCCCCTGGCAGCTCCAGCCCCCTGGCAGCTCCAGCCCCCTGGCAGCTCCAGCCCCCTGGCAGCTCCAGCCCCCTGGCAGCTCCAGCCCCCTGGCAGCTCCAGCCCCCTGGCAGCTCCAGCCCCCTGGCAGCTCCAGCCCCCTGGCAGCTCCAGCCCCCTGGCAGCTCCAGCCCCCTGGCAGCTCCAGCCCCCTGGCAGCTCCAGCCCCCTGGCAGCTCCAGCCCCCTGGCAGCTCCAGCCCCCTGGCAGCTCCAGCCCCCTGGCAGCTCCAGCCCCCTGGCAGCTCCAGCCCCCTGGCAGCTCCAGCCCCCTGGCAGCTCCAGCCCCCTGGCAGCTCCAGCCCCCTGGCAGCTCCAGCCCCCTGGCAGCTCCAGCCCCCTGGCAGCTCCAGCCCCCTGGCAGCTCCAGCCCCCTGGCAGCTCCAGCCCCCTGGCAGCTCCAGCCCCCTGGCAGCTCCAGCCCCCTGGCAGCTCCAGCCCCCTGGCAGCTCCAGCCCCCTGGCAGCTCCAGCCCCCTGGCAGCTCCAGCCCCCTGGCAGCTCCAGCCCCCTGGCAGCTCCAGCCCCCTGGCAGCTCCAGCCCCCTGGCAGCTCCAGCCCCCTGGCAGCTCCAGCCCCCTGGCAGCTCCAGCCCCCTGGCAGCTCCAGCCCCATGGCAGCTCCAGCCCCAAGCAGGAGCAGGACAGCAGAGGGAAGCTCAGTACTGCCCAGCAGGTCACTTCCTCCCTGGCAGCAGTAAACAGAAAGGGAGTGAAGAGAGGGAGAAAGTCCCATGTAGAGGACAAATACCCCTCTTTTGTTAAATAAAATTTCCTTTTCTGTGTATATCATCAACATCACCAGCAGCTGATGGAAACCACGGGGTCCCTGTTGCCCTCAGCAGTGGTTCTGCAGAGGCTTTTTCATCTTGCAGACCATCAAGAAACAGCAATGAGGGCTGGCAGAGCAGTGCAAGGAGGGTTGAAAGCACCAGAGAGGAGCCTCTCTGAACAGAGGTTGTGTGCTGCCCATGCCAGCCTTGAGAAGCTCTGCAGGTCTGGGAGTCACTGCATGGAAAACACTGCTTTCCAGCAGCTCGTGCAAGAGGGAGAACAAGCAAACCTAGCCAGGAAAAATATCCAGGCTAATAAATCTAAAAGCAGCCTGATCCTTCCAGGGGACAAGGATCTTGATTTTGCACTGGGTCACCCATCAATGTCCACACTGTTTGGGGCCAAAACCCTGTTTTCTGCCTGTGTTCTGGGAACCAGCTTTCTACAAGGGGCTGTGTCTTAGAAGGCATGGGACAGGGAAAATACAGTGTCCCAGGCAAGAGACACACAATTCCTTGTCTCATATGCCATTCCTAAAATCTGGGATGTCATAGTGTCCTGGGGACTTCCTTCCAATTCTGGAAAAAAAGTCTGTTCTCCAGAATTGTCCTGGCCACTGAAGACACACAGTATTATGTCTAATTTTTAACTTACAGCCAGTCAATAAGGAAAATTCCAAATCTTGAAAAAGAAAATTGATCCAATTATAAACTTGGGGAGCTCAATATTTAGTAATTCATGGGGAAAAAAAAAAAAAAAACAAACCACCACAAACAAACCTGGCAACAACAACAAAAAACCAACAAAAAAGCACCAATTCAAACACAGAGCCATCTTCCTCACTTTTCACTTCCTTGGCTGAATGTAAGGAAACTGAATTCCTGGCAAAGTTTTATAAGTCTCACTTTAAAAAGCCTTTGTTGAAGGTAGATCTTTGCCCTGTCCTCTGCAAAAACATGAGCAGCCCCAGGCAAGTGAAATGCAGATTGTAGCAGGGTGCCCAGAGTGCAGCCAGCTCTGGGGCTGGGTGCTGGCAGTTCATCACCCACACAACACACGGGGCTCCAGAGTGAGGACTGTGCCTGCCCACCTGGCCAGAGCCATGACAAATGTTTACAATTTACCTTCCCAAATGCCTTCACCCCCTTCTTTGGAGACAGTGCCAAAAATAAATGAATAAACAAAAAGACGAGCATCCTGCAGGCTCCCCATGGAAGGTGACACAGGAAACTTCAGCAGCAAAGCCTGTGGAGGAAAGAGCCTGGAGATGGTTTGGGAGTTTTTTTTCTTTTTTTCTC
>VZTR01014602.1:1412182-1444396 GCA_013400775.1 Chaetops frenatus
TTTTTTTTTTTTTTTTTTTTTAATAAATATTTGAGACACAGCATGGGTGTTGAGCAGCAGTGTCGTAAGTATATCAAACATAGAGAATCCCCAGATTATCCGCTCTGAAGGTATTAGCTGGCTGCAGGAAACAGCCATCTTGAACCCCTGGAATTAGGAAGGGTGCAAAAATATGGAAAAGTATTAAATATGGTGTGAAACGGCATCAGGAATAAAACTATCCCTAGTAAGCCATCTGGATAAACAGGATGAGAAAAATCAGCATTGCTGCTGCTGCTGCTGCTGCTGCTGGCTGGTTCCCTTCTCCAGTCATTCCCTCTACCCCTTTCCTGCACCCTTACCTGCTTTTGAAATCAAGCTGGCAGAGTGCTGTGCAGCTCATCAGGATGAGGGGCAGCTGCTCTCTTCCAGCAGTTCCTGAAATGCCTCACTGAAGTCATCCATCTCCTCTTTGTCTCCAGTTTACATCTTCCTGAGGCCTTTAAAGACCAGGGTGTAAAGTGGAGCTTAACAGTTGGCAAAGACATGTTTAAAGTGAGCTTGTACATTTGCAGATTGATCCCAGAATGATCAAAGATAAATAATCTCCCCAGTGCTCCTTTGTAAAAACTAATGAAACCTGTGGGGAAGAGGGAGGGAGACAGTGCAAAGCAGGGTTCCGGTTTCCTGAATTTTTTTGATCACTTCATTGCAATTACTGAAAGAACTTTTCCCACCCATCCCCCTCTTCCTGGCACCCTCATTCCCCTCATCTCTAGTAAATATATTTAGATAATCAGACCCACTGCATATAACCTGGTGATAATAGCTCCCTATTAGTGCAGCAAACCCTCTGGTTTGGCTGTCTGTGCCCACCCTTCAGGTGCTTCATGGGCAAGTGCACACTGGGCAATGAGTGTGGGTGACCTCAAGGAATGGGAAAGGTTCATTTCCCTCCCTGGAAAGCTCCTGTCCCAGCTGAGGCTTCCCTTCCCTCTCCAGGTGCTGTGGGCAGGAGTGAGCCCTGCTACAGCTCAGGTACCCATGGGGCCTGGAACTCTGCTCCTCCCAGACTGGAAATGGGGAAACTCCTGACCCAACCTTTGCTCCCAATTGTCATTCTCGGGCATCTTGATGGATCTTGGAGTGGGCTGATACTGTTTTCACAGAAAACTCTCTTTTGGCACAATCCCTGGAAATTACATAAACCTACAAAATTAATGGTGCTATTAATGCCATCCCTGGGAGGAATAAAATGTCTGAAAGGAATCTTTGGTTAGCTTTTTTAGCCTGCAGCCCTTCCTGACATCTTTGGGTTACCTATCCTGCTCACAGAGTGCTATAATGAGGATCATTTCCAGATCAGCCATAAGGGGCACTGAAGGATATCTTCTGAAAGTTCATGCTACTGCCTTAGCTTTGCTAATTCATTAAGCAGAAGGCAGACAGAAATATTGCTTGGAGAACAACCACGGGAGATTACAAATCCCTGAGTTTAAAGCCTTTCCTTTCCAAACTTCTAACAATTTTTCAGTGTTCATAGGCTGTGCATAGGCAGACATATTCCATGTGCATAGATTCAATGTTTCATACACTGAAAAGCTTTAGTTCTGCCTTTCACATGGGGAAGAGACTCAAAGGGAAACAGAGCACTTTTAATTGGCCACAGGCTCTGTTGTCCATGAACATCTGAACCAATACCAGGACCAAATCCAGACAATGACACAGTAAGACCATTTTCCCTGCAGGCTGCTCCCAACTCCTGCCAAAAAATTGCAGTGCCAGCACTTGCAGAGCTGGACCCAGTCTGAGCTTCACACATGAGCTACTGCCACATTCAAATGTACTTGGTAAGATAAAAAATTCATAATGATACTTCTTTCACCAAAGAAGAAGCAGAAGTGACCTGAAGACTTTGATCCTGTAGTCTCTGATAGCTGTTTAGACTCTACAAATATGCCTGGCACTTGGGTCTCTGCTAGATTTGATAGACTTTATCCATACTTCAGAAATCATCTTAGAATATTGATAGGGAGGTTTTAGTGGAAGCATTCAGCTAAAAACAGGCCAGCGAAAGTGAGCGAAAGAAGGGAAAGAAAACATTAGAAAGGGTCATGGCTGGATTTGCTGAACAAATGAGCTCTCTGGTGACTTTGAGATCTCATCCTACTCCTCTCAATTTTGTTGTAGGAAGCAGTATAAGACAAAGAGTGACCTTCAAATACATTGTGGAAATATGCAGGCTGACTCTCAACAAGAAAACCCTCCTAAAAGGGTATAATCAGATTTCCCCACAGGAGATCTTTTTCTATGCTGCTGTTTAATCTCTCCTACCATATAGCTGTGTGTACTTTTAAAATAGATCGATCGTGCATTTAAAAAAAAAANGGTTTGTGCCTGCAACATCAGCTGGAGTGGAGTAGGGGATTGATCAGAGGCAGACACAGCTGGCCTATCTGTTCCTCGAGCTGTGTGTTAGAGGCAATGCAGGTATGGATATCCAGGCAGGCAGTACATGCAGATCCACCTGCTGAACATCCCAGCAGCTGCGTGCAGCCAGCCCTGCCCATCCCTTCACATCTCATTCATGTTGTGCTTGCTGTAACCACACATCGAGGCCACAGGGACTGGAGGCTGCTGGGGGAAGAGGAATGAGGAAATCCTCCTTCCCAAAGCTTTTGCTCTCAAAACCAACAGAGCAAGTGATGCTGGGAGGGTGAGAATCAGGCCTGGTTTGGAGGGAGAGGCTTCACCCTCAGACTGCAAAGGTGATTTATTAGAAACTGCTCAGCCAGTTCCCACTCCCTTCTGATGGGATTAGCTGCTCAGTTTTAAAATGGTTTCAGACCTTCAAGTCAGAGCAGGGGAATCATTCCCGCTAAAGAGATATGCAGAAGATTTTTGAAGCTAAATTTACCCCAGGCCAAAATCATCTGAGAGAGGTCACTTTTCTCCAGGGTTAAGAATGACCAACCCCTTTAAGCAGTTATAACATCAGGTTCTCACCCTGAGTTCCTTTTCCTCAGCAAAGAAGCCTTTTACCTTTGTCCCTCAGGGTTTAACTTTCACCCTCATTTTATAAGCAAGGAAGAGTGTGGGCTGGGTCTCTCTCAGATCTGTTTTATCCACTGCATCCACCCTGACATAAAGACAATATGTCCCTGAACAATTAAAAATGAAATCCCAGACTAGTCAGTGCAGGATCAGACATTGATACAGTCTAACTTTACTCACAATGGTTTACATTGTTTTTTGCTTGTTGCCTTCCTGCAAACAGGTCCCTGGGCTTTTTGATTTATACTTTACCATCTGAAATGCATAAAAGATGTGGCTCTTTTGCTACTCCATGAATCTTCCACAGTTTTGTTCAAAATTTTACTGAAGATGACATGACAAATTACTGCCCAAGTGAATTTGTGCTGGAGAAGAACATCATTAAAAAAACAGAAGGCTTGTGACACAAAAAAAGAGTAAAGGGAGGGTGGGGGAGACAATGAGCTCAAGACCTCTTTGAATATGTCACACTCCAAAGGCAGTGCCACCAGGATGAGACTGGCAGACTAATTACCCACACAGCAGATTCACTGATTTAGGGGAAAGGGAGAACTCAAAAGCTCATTTGACCCATTCAGTAGGATTGCTCTATTTCTTGTTAGCAATTTTGGAGAGAGCAGAGGAGCAGAAGGAGGTAGGGTAGTTCACAGCATCACTCAGGGCTAAGCCTCAACAGCCTTCCCATGTCTCCATTGCTGTAACTGTGCCCTGGTCTTCTCCTCTGGCAGCCCCTTCTTGTTTCCTCACCTGACTCTAACCCCAAACTTCATGGACAGATAGAAAATAATTTGTTTATGGCAGGTACTTCACTGTTTGTACTGTATTGAGAATTTTTTTGCCTTTGGTGCAGCTCAGAACAGTCAAGTAACAACAGGTAATTTTATATAAAGAGCAAAATAAACATATAACATGTTCATTTTATTTTACCAATGAAAAGCACCATGGTAAGCAGTAGCATTATGAGTCATGTTGCCACATGTTCCTTCTCACAGGGCTTTCAAGGTGTTGGGAGGAGAGCTTGTTTCTGTAGTGAACAGTGTCCCTGGTGTCTGCTTCTGCATCTTGTTTCAACACTTTCTGCAGACAGAAAACTTGTGTCTGTGTTGCAGTCCTGGGGACATTTTTCTTTGGTAAACAGCGATTTTCACCACAAATGGCAAGGTATCTGCTGGGATCAAATTCTGAAATGCTTGTGAAAATATCTGATTTCACACATGGCTGCTACCAAAGTAAATATTAGCTAGGTTACCCACAGTCCTGAGTAGCAGTTGGATCTGGTATGTTTGGTCTCTATTGGTCCTACAGGAATTTTACCCTATTTATTTTCTTTACTAGATCCATAGCCATTCTGAAGTGCCTGATGTCATGTTAATTTAGTGTTTCAATTTCTCACCTGGAACCGAATCCTTTCAGGGGTGACTTTTTACTTTACCTTTCACTCCCTAAGAAAATCTGTCGCAAATTGTGCTTTTGCACACAGATTACACATTACAGCAATTAGAAGATCCTGAGCATTATTTCTGTTTACACTTGGCTTACTGGGAAAAGAAAATGCAAAAGAACACATGGGGTTTAGCACAAGCAAAATCCATGATCTTTTAAAATCACTGCACTAGGCTTAACAGATGCACCCTGCCTAGATGCACCTGGAGTGCTGCTGAATTTACAATACACAAAATGTCTGTCTTAAAAAGTCTTCTATTTTAGGTACAGTGAGTGCAGGACACAGCTGCTGTGCTAGCAAACATACCAAGTGTATTTGAAAGGGCATGCTCTGCTATGCACCCAGCCTGTGTCCAGGCAAAAGCCAGCTTGGCTCACAGCCAGACCTCCAGTGATGTTAAATTGCAGCATTTACCCAGTGGCTGCTTCCATGGAGACTCCCTGTGGAAAGCCCTGCAAGGTGTCTTGCATCCTAAGCCCACCTGGAATCCAAGTGATCTAAAGGAATTCCCATTAGCTTTCTCAGACCTTTCCAGCACACTGCTAATTTTCAGAAGGTTTCAGCTGGAAAGGGCCTCCTGAACTATTGAGCCCCAGACCCCTTTTACTGCCAGCACCAGGTCATCAGCTCCACTTTGGCCTCACTGTCCCTTCTGAAGAGGAGGTGGTGGCATTAACACAGTGGATGAGAACATCTTAATTGCCACCCTAAATTTACCTACTGGGGACTTAGTGCCATTTTTCCTGTTTGAAAGACATTTCCAGCCCTTGCATATATCTATGCTCAAGTCTGTTGATCTCCATTCTGGTGTTCATCTCTCAGACCTCTTTTACCCCTCCTGCAAGAAAAGAGCAGCCCAGTAAACAGAGTGTAATGGGAAGTCTGGGTCTAATAGGGAGAGATTTTACCCTTCTTTCTTTCAGAGATGGAGAGGCAGGCCCTGGAGAGGGAGGTGCTGGCTGGAGGACAGAGCCTTCCCAGAGCAACTGAGCAAGCAGGGATGGCAGATCAGCCTGGCTTTCTGATGGCTGCTGCTCTAAGGAGGATGTTTTGGATGCAGGGAAGAGTTGTGCATCTCAAGGCAGTGCCAGGGGGTGCTGGGACAGCAGCTGAGAGATGCATCAGCTAAACTGGGCCCACTTTAAGTGGGAGCCACCTGTGGCACTGCAAATCACTGTCAGAAAAGGCCAAGTCCAGCTGCATGAGTCCAAACAGCTGGAGGAAACAGCAGCCAGCACAGAGCTGCACAGGGCAGCAGAGCCTGGTGAGAAAGCAGAAAGGAGAAATGGAGTCCTCTTGAACATGGCCCGAGATCAGCTTCTGGATGGCACTTGGATTAGAGCATTATCCCCCCTGCATTTTCATCTAACAGCTGGTCTCCACACATATCTTCACTTGACTTGGTCCTTCTCCTCCCCAGTTCCCACCTCTCTCCATTTTTAGCTGTCTCACAGCTGAACACAGCGTGCAATCCATGCCCTCCCCCTCTGTTATTCCAAACACCCCCTTCTCTTGAATTCCTTTTTTTTCCATGAGCAGCAGTTGGGGACACAGATTGACTGAGGGCTGTGATTCAGTATAAACAATACCGTAAATAGACTTCAAATGACCCAACAGGAGCCTGGTACCCCTGAAAGATCAAAACCACTTTCCTCACTTCTTCACACAGAAAAAAAGAAGCCACCTGCCCTCACATGCCTGCAGCAATCACTCCCTGGTAGGGTTCTCTGCAATGACCTCCCCATCCCCTTGCTCCAAAGCTTCCCTTCTACCCACCTTCAAGCCCTGGAGATTCGTGCCATGTCCACATCTTCTCTGATGGACAGCACTGCCCTCAGCATCTTGGATGTGCATTCCCTTCCCTTCCCTTCCCTTCTGTGGCACTGGAGGGGGCTGTAATCTTTCAGAGTTGCTTTGTTTTACTGGAAGCAATACTCCCCATCTTCCAAACTCCTCCTAGCTTGGTTTATCTATTCTACACACATGCTGCTCTCTAATAACTGTAGTGCAAGCCCAGTAGCAGATTTTGCCATCTTTCAGGAGCTGGCTGATAAATTAGATTGGATGTTCAGTCCCATCATGGAGCAGCAGACCTGCAGGACCCTGGGCACACAGGCACAGTCCTCATTTAACCCTGAGCCTTTTTACACCTTCCTCATTACTGCTGTGTAGCAATTCCTGAGCAGAGGAAGCTGTCCTGTTAAAATGGTGACAAAAGCAGGTGTTTGGCATTTTTGGTCACCCTGAGCCCGGCTGAACTCAGAACCAAACTTTCCATTGCCCAGTTTCACACACGTGGAAACTGGGCTTCAAGAAAGGACAATCCTTTCAAGGCTTCTCTTAAAACAAGAGATGCTTAACAAGTCATCCACTCCTTTCATCTTCAGCTCCTCCCCTGAAAGGAGACATGAATTACAAAGTACCTGGGGGAAAAGGCTGTCCAGGAAGGCTCCTTTTCTTTTGGTTTATACTTGAAGCATCTAAAGAAACTCAGCAGTGCTGGGACCTAGCCAGCCTGCCAGGAAAGGAAAGCACTTGGCAGACACCACTGCATGGTCCAGATGATCCCATATGCCTGGGCTCAAATTCATGCCCTGCTCCAGAAGTTCAAGGGTATTGAGATCAGATGTTTTGATTGACCTCATTATATACAAAGGAGCCATCTGCAAAAGCTCAGATCTGGCTCCAAGCTTCTTCCAAGTCCAGGTTTGGGATTTTGATTTGAACCTCTGCCTAACTCACTCAAAATCTGCCAGGGCACAATGAAAGCACAGTGCAAGGTACCAAGAATTCTTTCTTGGATCCAAGCTGAGCTCAGTTCCTACTTTAAATCCCTAATTCTGGCCTGTCTTTCAGGTGTCCCCACCATCCTGCAAAACAAAGCCTCTCCCTCCTTGCCTATTTTACACCTATCTGGCACACTAAGGAGCCTCTCTGAATGCCTGTTAATAGAGTATACAAACCTGAAAACCAGTGAGTAGTTATGCATATAGGAACTGTCTCTACTTGCAAAGGTATGTGGCAAGGGATCCTTTCCAAAGCAAACGTGGAAGATCAACAGATTCAGCACACTCCCAGATTCCCTGTAGGTCTCACAGAGGCAAAACATTTCATAAACAGTCAGCAGCTGCAACAAGAGACCTTTTCTCTTTCCTTTCTTCCTGAAAAAAGAATTGCATCTTTGAGATCCCATTGACAGCCATTCTCCCTTAACAATCTGCTTGACTCAACACAGGCCATGCTCTTGAGACTTGTTAAGGGAGGGGTGGGAAAGACATCTCTACACTGTTCTCTTCTTTCCTCCTTTCTTTAATCAAAGAAAGAAAATGGGGTGGGGTGGGGGGGGGAGGAAAAGAAGGAAAAAGAAAGGCAAGGAAGAGGAGGGGAACCAATAGCCCCCTCCTCCCTTCTCCTTGGCTTTCTCCCCTATCTTCCTGGCTGTCAGATGCTCTGACATTCCTTGCACGTAAGTGTTTTGCTTCAAAAGTTAGAAGAGAGGGAGAAAGAGAAACTGCATTGCACAGTCCCTGTTGATAAGGTTCAAAGCAGACAGAGATGCCTCAGAAGCACATGTGGTCTCTCCCTCTCTCCCTGTTACAAGAGAAAAAAGAAGAGCTAAATTCCATGGCAGAGTTTGTTTCCTCCTGCTGCTGTTATCTTTCCTTGCACACAGGCTGGAGGTAGGGGAAAGATAGAAAATGTCCTGTTTACCTTGCAATTCCTCCCCACCCCCAGCCCCCTTTGAAATGTCATCTCTAAGCTGCTTTTTCAGTCCCAATTTTAATGGCATTTGTAACAAGAAAGAAAAATTTTGGATACATTTATCTGCCAAGCTGTTGTTTCCCCCCTCCTCCTCCCATTGTTTTACAATTTTCCTGAAGTTAGGATGAGCCTAGCTGATGCTAGTCAAGGAAAAACCCTGTCAAAAATCTTCCATACTGTTATTCTTTTCCTAACTTTGTCATTATCTGTGTTTCCCCTTCCTCTACCCCTTGATAAATCCCTCTCATTTTTCCTTCCTGCTTAGCATGGGAGTAGAGAGGAAACACCACTAAGTTACCACCACATTACTCATTTGGGGAATCCAGCCAAGAATGCTCTGGCCTAACAAAATCATCACAGCCATCTGTTTGTCTGTTGTGCTGGAGGAGAAGCAAACACACGCATTCACTAAAAAGAAAGAAACCCAAAACCCATGAAAGTCAGAAACTAGCCACCAGAATCAGCAGTCACAGAGAATATTAAGATAGTGTTTTTCAGTCACTTCACTGGGATTTCAGATGAGCCTGGTGAACTAAAAGCCCTCCCCTTATTGCCCTCAAAGGGAAATTAAAATAGCTAAGGGATTGGCAGGAGGAAGCCAGTAAAAGTTGAAGAGCTGATCAGGCTGCCCTCTCACTTCCCATCTGTCTAACAGGAGCATCAATCTGCTGGAGGTGGAATAACCTCTTCAAGGGCACCCTAGGACAGGCCCAGCTGCCATGTGAGGTTAATTTATGCTTTCTGGTTGAGGTGGCTGGGACTCAGGTACCTTGGGATCTACAGGTGACCTCTCTCAGCTCCTGCCTCTGTCTGGAACCTCCTCCCTCACAGGAGAGGTACACAGAGAATTTAGAGGTGGTCTCTGTAACCATGGCCAAGGAAAGCCCAGCCTGCACCTCCTTCTCTCTTTCTAAGTAGGGATAAGGCTTTCACTGTCTTGTCCTACTGTGACTGATGAGGGCAAAGGTTTCATCTCTCTTGGAGCTGCTCCTCAGAAGATCTTTATGTCTGCATCCTGCATGTGTTCTTGCATCCTCTGCAGCCATCAGAGAAAAGGTGGCTGGAGGTAAGAACAGGTGCCTGGAGAGGACTGGACATGAGGGGACAAGAAGGGATTTATCTCTGCAGTGAGTATCAGTATATTTATCTTTCTCTCTTGTTGCATCAACTGCCTGAGGTGAGTTAGCAACTCAGCAGTGGCATTTGAGGAGCACACAAAATGGTCAAAATATGAATAATAAGAAAGGCCCCTAGTGTTATCAGTGTTTACTAGGGAAAGCTGGCATGGAAGGAAAAAAACCCTGACTCATCCCAGGTTGTCAACTACATCCAGATTGTCACTAAGTTAACAATTTATACCAGACATTAAAAATTCTCTTTCCTATACAGTGAGGAATTCAGGCTATAAATGGAGAATATATCCATGCACAGCAATGCAGTCACTCCAGGAGGGCACTGGAAGCAGCAGGCTGTTTTTAGCCTGTTGCAGGGCAGGGAGGGAGGATTTTTGACTGAAAATAACAAAATAGTCCCTGTTACTGGTACCTGGATTTGGTATCAATATAGTGAAAAACTATTGTCTTCTTTCCCGAGTGCTTTCCTGCCAAAAGAGAAGAAACTTGGAAAACTGAAAAGTGAAGACTCTGTCCAGCTTCTTCTTGGCCTGAATGTCCAAAGAGAGATGAGCTCTACTCATTTAAAAGATAAGGAGTGTTGATGCTATTGAACCCTCTTCATCCTTTTGACAAAGAGTGTCACATGTGCTGGTTGACATTTAATGCTTCCCTATCCCAAATTTTCCTGGAGATGCTGCTGAGGGATGACTTTACTTTGAAAGCATCTTCATAAATCTTCATGGAAAATCTTTGCATGGGGAAATGCTGACCACTCTCCCCAGCTGGCCAATTGGTGCTTTGTGAAGATAACTGACCCCTATCCATGACTGTACATTTGTCTGATTTGGCTGGGAAGCTTTGTGTGACATCTGAACTATGAGTTCCTTGTCCATGGGTCAGTATCCCCGGTTGAGGCCTTCAAAAACAGCCCAGGAGTGTGGCAGGAGAGCTGAGTGCTCTGGGGTCTCTTTGTTGCCCTTACCTTGTGAACAGTCCGTGCTGTGGGTGAACATTTCACTGCACCTTGTTCAATCCCTGTGCCAGAAAACATCCTCTTTACTTCATCATCCTGTCTTCTTCATCACACACAGCACATCTCATTCACAAACACACGCAGTGCCAAGGAATTTCTCTGTAAATGACAGACAGCAAGACACAGAGTGCTAAGTTGTTTGCCCATGAAGGCAAGACACAGTGGGAGAAAGGACTGGTCTGTGCTAGGAATGGCTCTGTGCAGCCTGTGGTGACAATTCTGCATTGCAGTGAGGACTTTTCACAGCCAGAGGAGCAATACTCCAAAGCAGCAGGACCCTTGCTTGGAAAGTGAGTCTGAAATCATTTCATAGCTGCCTCCATCACTTCCCTTTTTAGTTCATAGGTATAAGAGTGTAGATGAAAACTTCAGCCTGGTAATGGAGCAGTTTGGGTACACCTATATAAGCTGCAATTCAGGACCCAGTTCCCCAAGTGCCCATTTCAGACTCTGTTGCTGTAAAAGAAGCATTTGGGGCAGAAAACAACTTACTGCAGAATAATAAAAGCAGGAGACTAGGACTTTATAATCTGTTCCAAAGAATGCGAGTTCACTTACCACACAGTGAAGCAACAATAAACTTCCCAGTAGGTAAAAGCAAACCCATGCTGGTTACCACTGTAAATCACAGCTACCCTCACCTAGCCTAGTTTGCCTCAGGGCATGAGATCACATTGTTCTCCAAGTCACCTGCACTTGATGCAAAAAACTAAAGTTCCTGCCCATAACATCCGAAGCAGACATTTCAAAGTTCAACATCTAGTCTGTTTTCCATTTTCCTTTCAAGTACCAGAAGTGAATGCACCACATTATGGACTAATGGCCTGTCAAATTTAATTTCTTAAGATAAGGTTGCTTTAGAGCCAAGTGAATGAAAAGGAAAAAAATACCCTGTCCAAACCCACTAAACTGTTATTTTTATGCTTGTATAGTTACCTGAAAATTGGAGCTTTTCCTTAATCTTTTGGTTTAACTATATGGCAAACACATTGCTGTCAGTCTAGGACATTATATGCAAAATTTGATCTTCCAGTCGGTCTTCATATTTAATCTGTAATGAAATTAATTTCATTAAAGTAGCACAAGGTCCAGCAAGGGGCAAAGTTCTTTTCTGTACTTATTACTGAAAATCAAACACAGACCTTTGTTTTCTTACTTGAAGTGTCTGCATTATCAGCTGGGACAAGGCTTCTCACTTTATATAAATTGTGGCCCACCTGAAGGTCTCAGAGACATAGAGGTTTACTAATGCTCTTCAGTCCCAGGAAGGGGCCTCACCTCAGCAGCACACATGTGCTGCCCACCATAGGATGGTAACCACAGGTGGCACAGAGAAAACTGGGCCCTGTGTGTGGATTTTGGTGCAAACCCAAACCTAGGCTCTCATCTCTCACCCTATTAGAGTATAAATCTCAAATTTTGACAGGAGGATATGGTCTGATGCAAGTTCACACACATGGGGAAGAATCTCAGAGAAGCCTCAGTGTGCAGACCCTTTGGTGGCAACACCTTGTAGCTCGGCCTCTAAAATATCTAAAACTTGGGTTTCAGCGTGCCTTAGTGCCTTGACCCTGAGACTGTAACAGGGAGGGCAAGGATGGGGGAAAAGGATAGCAGAGCTGTTGAGGATCTGGTTGGCAGAAAAGGAGCCTAAAACCATCCAGGGAAGCCTTGATAGAAACAAGGCAGAAGTAACAGCAGAGGATCCCAGTAAAGATTATAACCCTATTGCTGCCAATAGCTAGGATATGACATCTGGGGAGGCAATCTGAACTTTACAACTCTCCCAATTAGCCAGGTAGGTTATGCTTCTTTTCATTTGTTTGTTGTTTTGTTTTTGTTTTGTTTTGGGTTTTTTTGTTTGGTTGGTTTGGTTTTTGGTTTTTTGGTTTTTTGAGGCTCCTTAAGGAAACAAAAAGCTAGAAAATTACTTGAATGGAAACATCACTATCTAAAAGAAAGTTACTCTGGACAAATGCCAAAAAGAGAGGCAAACAAAAATTAAGATTGTCTGTGAACCAGTGGAAAACCTTTTGAAGTAACTATAATCATTCTTGATGTATTATCAGAGAGACCAAGTCCAGCTCTGATCTGCTAGTGTTTCTCATCTGCAGTCTCCAGCATGCTTTATGGCCTCCCTCTGCCTCCTTTCTTATAGGAAAGCAGAAGAGAAATTTGTTATGGCTGAGTGCCTCAGGTCACACAGCCAAACAGTGACTGGCAGAGATACCAAATCTGCTGCCTCCTAGAAGCTGTTTAATTTATTGATTTTCATCATGTGGGTGTAGACTGCTGCTAATGAGAAGAAAGAACGGTGAACAAAAATGATTCCCAGCTCCTAACACCTACCAGAAATATCCAACCAATTTTGTCAATGGCTGATTTTCCCCAAAATCTCTCATTTCCAACTTGCATACCCTGGTTGGCCCAATCCTCTCTCCTCACCAGTGATTTCACTGCCCTACATTGTGCTGAGGATAGTATCAGCCCTTTCTGTAGCTAGAGGTTGAAATATTTGTTGGGGAACAGGGTGTTTCTGAAATGATAAGAAAACTTGTAAAATACATAGTTATTTGTGGAAACTATCATCAGTAAACAAGTTGCCAGCCAAGAGTTCCAATTTCTAGTCAAACCGTGTCAACATGGCCTGAAAGAAAAGCTTGAGGAAATTTTACCAAGCTTCTTCAAACTTTTTAAGTGATAACACAGTGGGTTTGCAGCACACACGTAAACCCATACACAGCGAGATAAAAATTTTGCTCTCACACTGGCATACCAGAGCAAATGGCTGGGAACTCTTCTGAACTCTCTTGCTGAACTCACACTTTTCCTGGGCTCACGTTGGTTTTGTCTGCAGCTCATCAGCACAGGGGAGGTGAAGGAGGGGAGCATTATTGGCCCCTGCTCCAATGCACTGAAAACTCCCTCCTCAGAGCCTCCAAAGAGGCTCTAGAAGTGGCTGAAGTGAGTTTGGCAGTTGGCCCTGGTAAAGGGGAGAATGGTGCTCATTCATTTCCACGTTCATTCAGCTCTCCCACTTCTGAGGGGCCCAGTATAATTCTCATGTGGATGGATTGGTACTGGTGCCTAGGGCTTTGAGCAGCTTAGTGGCAGGATTTGAGAAGGAAGGGTTGCAATAGGAAGGGCAGTGAGTGATGGTGAGACATGGTGTGTCCACAAATAAATGGGACTGTTCCCCTCTCCCTGCTCTCTGCCTTTTCTATTTCAATACACACAAGCACTGATGTTAATAGAGCTGAATTCAGAAAGGCAGCAGTCACAACAAGCATGAAGGTCTGGGTATTAGCCTGGAAATAAGAGGAACAAATAGCCTTGGGAAACTGCTTGCCTGCTATCTCTCCAACCACAGCCCCCTGCTTCTGTAGGGAATTGGTGCTCCTCCTACAGATTGGTTACACCACTGAACTTGTTTTCCCTCTCTGTCTAAGGTCTACCCCAGTCTCTCTGGTTCTGCAGTGATCTTCAGGGGCCTGATGTCCAGGGTAGACCTCAGGCACCTCCTGAATCCTCATCCAGAGCCAACCTGGTGCTTCCCTCATCCCTGCACCACACTGTTCTTAAGAAGGACCAGTATGGTGCAGTCTTAAGACAGGGTCAGAGGCTGTGCAGGAGCCACAGTCTCTTCTGTAGGTCTCCAAGGTGGACAGCCAGGATGTAGGTCTCACTGCAGGAGATACCTGTCCCTCCAGATGTGGACACAGCCAGGGCCTATTTCCTCTTGGCTGGGTGCCTCTGCAGGCTTAGAGCCAAACACTGGGAAACATGAGATAATGGGTGCTTGGATGGAATTTGTGCTGGCTGCATCCAGCCCATTTAATGTGCCCACAGAAACTCTTTATTGTTTCAGAAGAGATGCAAAAAACAAGGGATGATTCTCCATTGTTCTGCACGTTACTGGCAGTGGAAATGGAAAATATTCTTGTCCAAGCCAAGAGCTGCTCAACACTTTTGGGAATAGGGAGGTGTAAAAGTTGTCTGCCAGCTGTCTTATCCCTTCTTCCGGCTTTTTAGTCAAAGGATGGGATTTATTGTGGAGCCAACAATTGGATGCCTCACCTGCCTCTCCTGCTCTCAGCCATGCAGGGCAGTCCTCTCCTGTGCACAGCACTGACTGGCCCATGAGCTGCCTTGGGGAGCTAAACAAACAGAGAGTGAATCACTTCTGCAGGGCTGCTCCTATTGCTCTGTGCTGGAAAGTTTCCCTCATAAATCAGTAGGCTGCAGGAGGTCTCTGATCTGCAGGTGTGTGATAAGATGTGGTCAGCACAGAAGCACCACCCATCCTGCTCCCTTCCACAACTCCTCTGAGAGGTCCATCCTACTGAAGTGGCTGAGAGTCATGTTGGAAGGCAGAAAATAGAACAGCCTTTAAGCCAGTGGCTTAAAAGTTTTCAGGCTCCCAAGTATAGAACCATTAAGGTTGGAAAAGGTCTCCAGGATCATCGAGTCCAGCTTTTCCCCAAGTATTTGGATAATGGAAATACTGAGAATCAGACAGCATCAGTGAAAAACCGCTCTGGAGAAATCAAAACTTGGAGGGTGGATCAGTGGGAACAGCTCCCATCTTCCACAAGGATAAATCCCCTGAACCCACTTATTCACCTGTGCAGGAAAACTGATTCTCAAAAGGCTGGTGTAAAAGGAAAGGGAGGGTGGGGATGCTCTTTGTATGAACCTAAGCATCCTGCTTGAGGGTAACAGAAATACCCACTGGCTTCAAAGCCTGGGTTGTTTGCGTCTTCCTTTGAGACAAGAGAGCACCAAGGAAGCACCTGTATTTGGGAGGCTACAGAGAGACATTCTGTACTGAGTACAGAGGAGCAACAGGCCAGGAACCAGCTTCCCTGCTCATGCCAACCCTGTAGATAGGAGAGGCTGGGCCATTTGCAAAGGGATTGGGAAAAGTTGCCACAAATACATGGCAGTGAATAATCCCCTGCTAGATCACAGATGACTGAGAGGGGGTGGGGAGACTCAGACATTTAAGTTGATACCTAATAAGTCTTTTCCACCTCTGATTTCTATGATGTGCTGCACACAAAACAACAAGCAGCAGCTAAAATCAATGCACAGCCAGAGCCAAGTGTAGAGGTTTTAATCAATCCGAGAAGCCGTTTATTGTGAGGATCCAACAAAGCCACAGAGATTATCATTACTACACATGAAACAGGGACAGGGAAAGCAAAAGGGAAGCATCGAGCTCCTGCTTTGTGGGGACTGAAAATTGTACCTATTGCTTCTGTACCTGTAAGATTTAATAGTGGCATAGCTAGAGTAAATAACTTGGGCAGGGGTGTGGAGAGAGGGGATAATTAAGCCCCAGGTATTGATCAATTCTGGGCTTAGAACAGGAATAACTTCTGACTACCTGTGCTTGGGAAGGAGAGCTTAGCCCCCAAGGTAAATGATGCTTTCCACTGACACATCTGGCTGAAACATTGAGGATCTGTGAACAGACTGGCTTGTGACTGACTGGACAGTGTATATGAAGGCAGATCTTCAGGACTTCGAAAAATCAAGAAATAAATATCCTGCACAGCCATCTCCTCTGCAAGTCAGAAATGGCCATTCCTTTTTCCCTCAGCAGGGTTTTAAGAGGATGGAATATGTCATGGAAAATGCCAGTAACTGGGGGCAAACCACTGCTGCACATGGTGCAGAGATGGGTGCCATGCCCCCTGAATGCTCCTGCCTCTGGGCAACAGCCACCTCTGACTCTAGAAAGGGGATCTTGTCTTTGTTTCTTGGCACACACTAGATGCCCGGGTTCAAGTACTTCTAGCAGATACAAAGTTAAAATTGGATCCAGCTTCTGGGTCTGGACCAGTTTTCTTCTGAATGTAAAACAAGAGGGGCCTTCATGCTCAGGAAAGAAAAACTGCTGTGTTGTGCTGATGATGACAGAAGTAGCCCTGATGCTGAACAGCAAGGAACTGTAGTTCATAAATGATGACTTTATAAAGTATATTGGTGCATCTCAATATGATTACCAAGTAAACGGCAATTAAACTTCAGCAATTTCAGGAACACAATAATTTTCATTACACAACATTTGGAGGGGTTGTAGAGGTAACGGAAGGAACTAAATAATCTAATAGACCTTTGCAAGACCTCTTCCATCTTCATCTACTTTGATGTTCTAAATGTAAAAACTGAGCAGAACCACCACTGCAAGGAATAAGGAAAAATGCACATTGTAGCAGATGTTCACAGCTGCCCAGAAGAAAATGGGAGGATAGTGTAGACTTGGCTCAGTTCTCTGTCCCATCAGGAGATATCCAGGGTTTCTGAACCTTCCCTGGCTCCCAATTCCTTCAGATGTTTCACTCTCTTCTGTTAGGACACCTAAATTCTTCCTACTTGCTGTCACACCCAGTTCAGGATCACAGCTGCTGAAGGGACACAGGGACAGGGACACTGAACAACATCACACCTGTGACAAAGCCCAAAGCCTGGGCTCACTGGTGGTTCTGATCCTCCCTTTCCATCCCCACACAGCTCAAAGGCACAGCAGTTGTGGCCAACTTGGCTTCAACTGACATGGGTTCAGGGCTTTTCCACCACTGGGTTTTTTCCAGCGGTGTGCTGTCCCCACACAGCCTCTTCAGCTCTGGCAGTTTCCATGGATTTGATATCCAAGAGATCTTGTTTAAAAGCTTGCATGGACATGGCTGTGGGGCAGAGCCACCTCTCAGTGACCCCTTCCTTGTCTGCCTTACTGCAGAGCAGGATCTGAACACCCTGTGCACAAACTGGTTGAGAAAGCCATGGCTGAGTCCCCATTCATGAAATACCAGACAATGCAGTGCAACAAGAGCCAATTTTTTTGCTGCTCTTTAGCTGTGTCTCCATTTACATCAGCATCGGTGCATTTCGTATCCCCCTTTTCATTCCAAACTTTCAGTGCTGTGACCATGAGAAATAAACATGCAGGACAAGAACCCAAGAGCCACAGAGAGGAGAAAAAAACAACAAAACAAAACATTCATTAATCTCTCTTTAATGTATCTTTTCCCCTTTCCCTCCCCATAAGAAGAGATTGTGGGGGCTGGCAAGGGGGAGGGACAATCCCTGCAGAACAGCCTAACTATAAAAATATGAGTGCAGTTGCTAAAAGCCCAATCTATTTTCAAATGATGTGCCCTAATGGAATGTTGCTGTACATCTTTTGATGAGACAGGAGTCTATTTAAAAAGACAGGCGCTTTCGAATGTGCTTTTAAACCCCGTCTGTCAATTAGAACAACATCAAGGGTTCAGTGGCTGGGAAAAAAGATGACAGTAATGAAAAGCTGGGAGGGCAGGAGAAGAAAAGAAAGATAAAGACAAAAAAAGGTGGGGGGAAAAAAGGACAGGAGGAAAAGAAAGAAAGCCGTATTAAAAAAAAAAAAAAAAAAAAAGGAAAAAGAAGGAAGTGAAACTAGGGTTGAATAAAGATTTAGAAAGAATAGCTGAGAATAAAGATTCATGAAACAAGATTGCATCCTTTCACCCCCAAAATTATATATTCATTCATTGCCAAGAAGGATGCTGAGTACAGAGAAAGCAGAAAATACAATGTCTCTTAAAATCTGATTCCTTGCATTACTCAGCATCTCTAAGTAAGGGAGAAGGAAGTGTTGCTCAGCCTTTCCATGGATGGATCCCATGCTGGGACCTCTTCCTGAAGCTCTGCTATGAACCTGAGCAAACATAGGAAGATAATTTAATCTTTGAGAGGTACTAAGGTGAGGTTCACAGTAGGAAAAAGTCAATGAGGAAATTTATAACTGGTATTAAGTGCAGGATGCAGAGAGCAGTAAATAAATCCCTAGGCCACAAAGTGAATCTGGCAGGAAAAAAACTTTGGCCTGAGTTCTTCCCAAGGAAATGGTGTCTCACCTGCACACTGGAGGTGTCAAGAAAGGTGAAGGTGGAGGTGGCCACCTCCACATTAGAGGTGAGTACTGTGCAAAGAAAGTAAAATTCATATGTGGTTTTGGTTTGGTCTCTCAAGCCCAATGCCCAAGATGCAAGACTCAGAGGTCTAAATGCACCCCTAAAAGTCAGTGAGAGAGTTTCTGTGCCTCAGTCCCCTCTGGTGCAGACAGCTCTGCCCTGCAGGGTCTCCTGCTGCTCACCTGTAGCAGGGAGTCCATATCCATGCCTCACAGTGGTACCTGAAGCAGCTGCTGTCCTGCAGGAGGAGCAGAGGTTTTGGCAAAACAAGTTGTGTTTCACACCTTTTGCCCTGGAAAGAACATGTGCACTTGCCAAGCAGCAGTCCTGAGCTCTCACTTGTATTGCTGGGATTTAGAGACTTTTATTTTGTTCATTTCTACGACTACACATTGTTTATGGCCTCCGTTGCACCGAGCCTTAAAAAGTCATAACATTTAACATATCCAGCTCCTCAAGAAACTAAATAAATCCTCTCCATCAGCTCCCTTTGCTGCTTGTGGAGCTGTTCACGAGAGGCAGTGCACTGTTTCTCCAGGTTTAATTGCAGGCACTCTCTCAGGTTAGAGCAGAGCACGGTGGCAGAGCAGGAAGCTGTGGGCAGGGTTAATTCCACAGCTGGATGCCTTGCAGGAGCCCACAGGCATCCTGGGCTGTGCTGGCACTGGCTGTGCTCAGCTCTCTACAAAGGTACAGCCAAAGGGTGGAGATGAGTTAAACCGGCGTGACAAGGAATCCTCTCTCCACATTAGACACGAGTGGATCTACACACCTTAATGAGGAGAACTGGAGCTTTTCAGTGTCTTTTCTCACACTGTGTTTGAAGAAAGGGACGTGCAATCTCTCTCTCATGTGGAGGTGTAATTAGGCAGTAATCTGCAGGGAGGGAGGGAGGTAAAAAAAAGCAGCAAGCTAACTTGAAATACTTTATATTTTTGCATCATCTGCTGATGTATGGTAACTTGTTTCCTATTCTGGTAACTTCCTTATATATCTCCATCCTATTTCTGGACAAAACAATGCATGTTCAACCAAGGAAACACTTTACAAGGATCAGCCATGCAAAGACATTAATAGGGGATAAATACTGGAGCTGAAGTTTCCCAAGTTAGTCAAGAGAATCAAGAGCCCAAAGGCTATTTTATGTAGCTCCCTCAGGCATTACTCCATATATATAACAGAAATACTACAGGGAAACAATTAATGGGAGAGCTGGCTGCTGCAGGAACTTCATGGCCACAAAAATATGAACCTCTTGTCAGGCTTTGGCACCCACAGGCATTCTTTGGAGTTCAGTGAAGGGTTCCTTGTCAGCCCTTATTTTCAAGGGTAGATGTACTGGCTTAGGATGAATAAGTAGGTTTCCCCTGCAGAGAGGCTGGTCAATATTTTCTGTCTCTGAGGCAGATGGGCCAGTGTCTCCATCCTTTGAGGACCAGGCTCTTCCTCTCTGTGTAAGGAGAGGCACAGGAAAATGCCAGTGCTGGGAGTGCAGAGAGGGTTTGGTGTGGGCACAGGATCACACCAAAGCTGCCATCTGTGCTCAGCTCAGGCAGCAGCACCACAGGGACTGTGTCTGGAGGCACAATGCTTAGGGTTTGGGGGGCTGGGGTGGATTGAGGTCCCTCTCTGCCAGTCCTGTTTTCCTCCCCACAGAGACACCCAAACTCCACACTTTGAGGTAATACCCTCTCCTCCTGTTTGGAGAAAAAATGCACTGCAGTGTGTGAGGTGCCTGGAGACTGTGGAAGAGAGGCCGATGCAAGAACATCCACCCAGTGGGTATGTTTAAACAGTCACCACTCACATCTTCAGTCATCACTACCCAGGGAAACCAGCTGTTCTTCTGCTATTTATGATCTCCCCCTTAAATCTACCCTCCCTATGACTCAACCCACAGGCTTTAAAGTGTGCAGTGTATTGACATTTATATAGTACATTTCATACACTTCCTCTCAAAGCTTTTTACAAAGCCATGAATTACATACCTGTCACCCACTGAATTCATTCATCCAAAAAAAGCAGCAGTCATTATGCACTCAGCAATGAGCCTCATAACACTGCCAGCCATTGAGTTTGTGTCTGTGTGTACCAAAGAGATAAAGTTACCTTAATGCCATCTCTGCTATTAATGCAACAGGGAGCAAGGGAGGGGAAGGACCAGCAGAGGGGGAGCAAATGATAGGTGGGAGGGTCTGGGTCTTTCTCCATACCTAGATGTAGAGATGGAGCACATATTAACTGCCTAAGAGGCTGCAGCTGCAGGAAGGTAATTATGTCAGTGGCAAGGTGCCTCCATCCTGGTCTATGGGAGAGATATTAAAACAATAGATGCTTTGCATTTGTTTTGCTCTTTTCATTCTGGGATCCCAAGGTGTTTTTTAGACATTAATTAATTCTCACTAAAGAAAAAAAAATGACAACACCACCACAACTTTGGAGTGGTTCTCATTTTGGAGATTTTGCAAATTTTCAGCAGGCTGCAGAAAGAATTAATAGCAGAAATAAACTCTGCCATCTTGGTTCCCAGCTCACTGGTCCACCTCATACACTCACCTCCTTTTCATCTACTCCTATCAACCTTGCTTCTTTTTAATCAGTATTCCAGTGGGATGGCTTTCACTGCTGAGAAAAGGCTGTCTTAACTTTCATCTCAATGAACCAAGCATATGCACAGCGTCTAATTAATATCTCTGGACTTGATTGGAGGCAGGAAGAAAACCTTCCTCCTGATTCCAGTGATATTAGGATGTATTTTCCACCAGCCCTGTGAAACCCATCTGTGTTGAGGGACTGGAAGGGATCAGTTCAAAGACAAAAATACTGAGCTCAGTCTGCTGCATCCTGCACAAGTCATGGATTTACCCCAAATGGAGTAAACCCTGTGGTGTGCTGCTTTTGAGCCAACTTTTACTCAAATGTTAACTCTAATTCCTCCTCATACTGTGCTGCAATGACATTTTTAATTGCAGGATTCAACAGATTCAGGTTTTGACAGTCCAAAGTCTACCCCAAACATTGGGTAAAGGGCTATCCCTGCCCAGAGCAGGTGAAGAGGAATTGGGAGGGAACACAGCATAAATCACCTCTTAAGAAATTTATTTATTTGATGGACTGAAATTGAACTGTCGTAAAGTGACAACTCCTGGTCTCACTTGAGCTCTCCAAATCCAAAAGAATTCAAAAGCAGGGCTGAATGAGAGAAGTCACTAAACTGGGGAAAGGAGTTAAATGGGGTTTTTTTCTTCATTTTGCTAGTCTTAATCTGGCTTTTTTAAGAAGAATTCCCTCTTCAACCCCCAGGACACTAAATACAAGAAAGGTGTTGTTCTGAAAGAAGAAAGAGCAGAAAACAAGGTGTGAGAAAAACAATGCTGTCTTGCTGAAGGCTACCACCATGTTCATCTCTCCTGTTCCAAGAGAAGCCAAGAGGAAAATCACCTCTTTTTTCCCTGGTGTTACCTTCAGGTGGTATTTCAAACTCATTTCCAATAGATGAATTTCATTTTAGAGGGATGGCAAGATATTCACCTCCACCAAAAAATCAGTCTGGAGAAATTCTGAAAAACCACTGTCAAAATATGATCAGCTCATGATTTCCAGTCCATGAACCATTTTCTGGACTGTTCTGTCAGTGGTTGGAAAAGATGAGCTTGTGTCAACACCAGATGCTCATAAGATCTGTCTTTTCCCAAACGCTTCTCAGTTCTCTTACCAATTACTGCAGCCACCAATGAAGAAAGCCATTCAGATTATACAATAACTGTGTAAATTTCTACTCAGGAGTGAAGGAATCAAAATAGCAATTCTAGTTTGTGTTTCCTGAGTGCCCCCTTGCTCAGGACACAGCCTGCCAGGCACTGGTAGCTTCCAGGTGACACCACCACTCAGCCCATGGTGAGTGGTTAGACAGACAGATGGCCAGACAAACAGAGAATACACAGGTCCTTATCTGCACCCTATCCAGTGTATCATTGCCTGCAGTGAGGTGTCATCACCTGCTTCAGAAGGGTTTCTACTCCCTGTGCCAGGTACATGAAGCAAGTGCAGTTTATTTGAGGCCTTTCTGTGGCAGGCACTGACCCAGATTGTGCAGAGCTGCACTGATGACAGACCCTTGATAGAGAAATCTCCTGCCTCGCTTGGGGATGACTCAGGCCCAGAGTTTACAAACACGTTTGCAAACAGTGTGTGGCTTAGCAATGACAGCTTCTTTCTTAATTCAAGTCATTAATTTAATAACATTAATGTAACTTAAACACTGTGTTTCTTTCCTCCAGGCTCTGGGCACAGCACGGGAGGGTGCCACGCCCACATGCAGAGTGGGCTTACAAGGCTGGGAAATTCATCTGGGAATCAAACATGTCAATCACCAAATGGCCCAGATCACTGACCCTCATGTAACATTCAGAAGCAACAACACCCTTTCTGGTGAAAGAGCTCCCCTCTGTCTGCATTGGCTAAAATACACGAACGTGGGATTCTCATTGCCTCTGTTTTCACCAAATCTCAGCTCTCAATGGGGTTTAAATATGTTCTCTCAATTGGAGTTACTTTCAAAAATCCCTCTACAAATGGCAAAATAGAATATAAAACAACAAAAAGGGCATTGCTTTAAGTCTAGCTAGATTGCAGTTATTATGGAAAAAATATATTTTACATTTCTTTAGTAAATTCCACAGTAAAGCATTTAGCAGCCTAATGCTGAGGTTTTAAAAGCAATGTGTTGGATCATATGCTTAAGACCCACTAATTTAAATGAAAAACAGAGATAGGCATTTACATCTCCTACATATTCCATCTCTGCCTTCCCAGCACACACTCTTGCAGACTCTTGCATGCACACAGAAATCCCTTTGGCCATGTGGTGGTTTCTGTGGTTGTACTGCTGGGCTGGTTGTTTCAAAAGACCAGTGCATTCAACTGGCAGTCAAGAAGGATGAGATCTCAAACTGGAAATGAAGGGAAAAAATGGAGAAGAAACCTCATTTTTACTCACAGGGTGTGGAGAGAAGACCTGTCAGCGATGCCTAGAAGGGACACCACAATTTCTTGGAGAGTCAAGACGCTTGGGGCATTAAATTTTGCATTCTGTTAGAGGTAAGTGCTAGAGAGAAAGAGTCCCCACCCTCTGCCGGGCCCCTCATCTCAGCCATGAGCAGAATTCCAGCTGTTACATCCATGGATGGTGCCACTGGGACATTCCTCAAAGCCTGTCTCTCATTTCAGACCAGGCTAATCCCACCTGTGAGTACACTGCATATCGAGTGTGCCACAAAGGAGGAAGCTGCTGCATGGGGCTCCATGTGTTGCAGATGAAAGCAGAGTGGGCTGAAAACTGTAGGAAATTTAAACCTAGTTCCAGTTCACAGGGATGTTAAACCACAGGAAATGAAAGCAGAAAGTGGAGATTTATGAAAAAAGTGGCAGGAGTCATTACTATGTGTGCAGTATTGATTGAAGAAGATCGTGTTGCCCCCAAATCAAAATGGCTTTTACGTGTTTGGGCCCATCCTGACAAAAACACTTTCTTCCCTGTTGACGAGGCCATGTTGCCATGGAGATGCAGGGCTGGATGCTTGGCAAAAGCACGTTTCGATAAGGCAGGTCTAATGGATATATTTTCACAACATTCACAGTTCCTTTCTGCTCATTTTCTCCTGAGCAGGCTTGTCCACTTCTTCCATTTTGCCTCTTGATGAAAAAATATCTTTTTAATCTTTTAATTTAGCTTAGATTTCCCTCCCTCCAGCAGCAGAGCTTGCCAATTAAACTACTTATCTGAGATGCTCCACACCAAGGCCAAGTGCTTGCTTTTCATTATCAGGTTGGGTGGCTTGTTTTCACCCTCCCTGCTCCATGTCTGAACCTCTTGGCTGCTTGCTGTATGTTAGAGATGCTGTGATACATGATGTGAGCTTAGAGTTTCATGCTAGTGGAAGAGGCCATAGGTTCAGCTTTTCTTTAAGGCAACCCTTCTGGAGTCCTTAGGACAACAAAACAATGTTGTGGTGGCTGGTACGTGTCTTGGAGGACACGCTGATGCTGCCTGGGCCAAAAGCTGTAATAATACAGCATCACCTAGAAGAGAGGCAGAGTTTAGTTAAATGTTTTTAATTCTGTGTGTCTGTTTATCTTTTTACCATAAGCAAATGCAAGTCTCCTTTAAACTAATTTGAATAAAAGAGCAATATCTGTGCTTATGCAGGTACACAAATACAAGCATTCCTACACACAGATAAGTAATTCACATCCGGTTCCATTCAAACATCTTTTCCAGGTTTTTTGGTTTTTTGTTTGTTTTTTTTTGAGCATCTTTGGATCATCTTCTGGAATCTGTTTGAATTTCTTTAGCAGGAATAGCCAGCAGGCATATTGACTAGAAGGGATGCTCACAAAAACAGCCTATTTGAATGGAAAAAATAGTCTGAAGGAATACTTTCAGTCAGTGAATTGAAAAAATATATATTCATGCCACAAAATGCATTTATACCATGTGGCCTCTGTGACCAATTAAAATTAGTCAATTCCTTTTGGTTTGGGGATACTCTTAATGAACTTCTCCTGGAGAAAAGAGCAGACCAAGAAGTATTTGCATCGGCAAACAATTTCAAACAACCAATTAGCTGGAGAAATCAACACCGCAAGCATAGAAAATTCACAAATAGAGAAAGAGGCAAAATTCATCCAATAAATTATTCATCATTAATTATTTGTCCAGTTTCCTTTAGATCTGGCCTAAGTTATTACTAATCAGTTATGGACACCTTTACCTACTAGGGCAGACTTGGTTGAGAAGTGGAAAAAGGCGTTATCCACAGCAGTGATTTGAAGGCAGCTCCCAGAAGCTGGTAACTCAAAGCTTGCATCACCAAGTGACTCTTACAAGCTCTCTTGTTCCAGCTGACAATAACAGAGGCCAATTTTCAATGGTGACAGTTATCAAAGAGAGTATTCATCTCTCTCCCCCCGAGTCAGGGCCGAGGCACGCTGTTGGGTCAATATTTTGGAGGCGTCATTGTTCAGCACATTCAGAAAGTGCCCGAAGGACTGCAGACACCAGGGCTGGCTGTCACTCAGACATTTTACAAAGATTGGGACGTTTCTTTGTCCTTTTGTACATGCCAGCGTTCTTGGAAAAAGAAAAGAAGAAATGAGATTTAGTATCACAGGATTCCTTATTTCTTTGGCTTTGCCCCTGTCTGGGCTGTCTGTCATACAATAGGGCTTTGGCCCAGGACGTGGACTGTGAGATGTGAGGCAAATGGGGCAAGGGAATAACCATCCAATAAGCAAATTCATTTCATCTCCTCATGCTTCAATTTTGTCATCCACAAGATACTGCTAATGACACTTCCCCTGCTCTGAGATCTTTGGATGCAGAAACCCAGCATTAACTCTTTAAAAAGGCTAATCCTCTTTGTCTGCTTTAACCACAGAAGCATGCAAAGCTCAGTGTTAGATGTGCCTCTGCACTGCAGAGCAGCTATAATTGTGAGCTTGGAAAGGTAGGGGGGAGAAGGGGCAAAGGCAACCAGGAACAGGGAACTGCTTCAGTAGGAGGAGACACCAAGTGGGATCCTGTGGATCCTGAGGGAGGGATGCAGTGAGGTCTTTGGGACCACAAGAGGTGGGAAGGAAGTGGAGCAGGAGCAACTTTTCACCATGTTGCATAAGGAGTGATTTGTTAACACATTTAAAACACGTATAACACAGTCCTTTCCACACCACTCCTAGTGACTCTGGGATTGTACCCAAGAGCTTGTTATCACCACAGATGGAACTGTTTTTTAACAGCATCCCTGACCGATCTACTGACTCTGAGGAGAATCAACAGACTTCACCACCACCCTTAGGATAACTGTCAAATTCAGTAGGGTTTTGAGGACCTGTGCACAGTTCTGTCCTAAGCATCAGAAGATTGCAGCCACACGTTTGTAAATGCCCTGAGTGGGAAGATATTACTAAAACAGAGAATATATCCAATTAACAGGACATCTGCAACTGCACGCAACCACATGCAGCCAGTAGATGAACACAAGGCTTACTCTGGTTACCTTGTTCATCTGATTACAGGATGGGAGATCAGAGAGAAGGAGGTCTGAGTACACTACGCCTTCCTTGTAAATTTTCTCTGTGGAGTTTTCACATGGTCATGCTTCATTGATAAAATGAGTCCCAGGAAGGTTTATTCATTTTACTGCTTATTGTTTTCTCTAACAGGTGCAATCACTATAATTAGGTTTGTACAACGGCATTTTCTTGTTACTCAAATTCCTTCTGTCTCTCAGATGCTCCTGGCTATAGCACTACAGTGGCTGCTGCTTAGAGAATGAGTAAAAATTAGTTGTTTTGTTTCCCTCCTTTTCCTTCATTCATCCATATTAAGCCAAGAAAAACACACCCTCCGTTTCACACAGATAATTTCTTCCTTGTCTTTCTTGGGCTCAATCAAACCCACTACCAAATGCCCCACCCACTCCTGATACCAGCATCTTCCTTGAAAACACAGCACAGACCCACACCAGGGGCAGATGCAATCACCAGAGCAGAGCATAATTAGTGTAAAAGGGGAAGGATAGAAACAAGGCTGTCCTTGGGGAACTGTGCTTTGCCTACAATTTTGGCTGGAAGGAGACCAGGCAGCTCAACAGCTGACCACCCACGGCTCCTGCAGGAATAATTTTGGGGCAGAGATTGGTATCCAACAGTTGAATACGTGTTCACTACATCTTTTCCTGCTTTAGAGGCTGTGTTTCTTTCCCTCCAACTTAATGCACACAAATACATAACCCATCAGGCACATGGTGTAAAACCAGGCAGGGCCTGGTTCAAATACTCAGGAATGTGTAGATGCATCCAGTTTAACCAGGAAAAAAAAATCTTTTCAAGCCAAACCAATGCCTTCCTTCCCAGAAAATACTGAACTTGCCTAGAAAACAAGGGAAAATGCATCTTTGTTGGCACTCTACAGAAATGGGATATTTCCCCTGTCAGTTTCTTACCTCATTATATGATGTGCCAAAAAATGTAGATTCAAATAGTGCCTTGGAGTGGGGTCTTTCTGGAAATGATGGGGTTGCATGTTGGCAGAGGCCTCAAGGCCCGATGTGTTTGAGGCCACAAGAAGCAACATGGCACTGAGAAAAGGAGGCTCTCAGGATAACAACTGGGGGGATGTGGGCTGCTTTGAGTCAATCAAGCCCAAACCCAGACACGAAGTAATCAAGCTCAATTCAACTGACTTCTGTGTTATTATTGTTATTATTTATCACTTGAATTACTGGAGCACCTTGAGGAGGCAACTGAAATGAGAGCAGGGAGAGCTGCTGCTGTACAAAGATATAATGGGACTGTGACCGTCAGGGTGAGCTCACAGGCTGCAGAGAAGAGACTGGCAACAAGCTGAAGGGAAATGGGGTTGCCATTAGGCATTTGCAGTGTTTGTCTGCTGGCCCTGAGGGGAAGATCCTGCACCCTGATTTCAGACAGGCTGCCAGCATCTGGGAAACTCAAGGCTGCCTCCATAGCTGGTGGCAAGAGGGACAGAGTACAAAGCTCAAGTCTGACACAGGTCCTGTGCAGGGTTGCAGGGAGCACCATTTTCAGGCTATCATCATGCTGCACCAACCCATCAGAGTCTTCATCTTTCCCATTCTTCCTCAGATAGGAGCTTTCTCATCTGACTAAAGTCACTGGCCACTGCTTGCTTCATCCAGCCCTTCTCTCAGCACCCAGTGCTCTCAGCAGAAAAGCTGACACAGCCATTGGCATGTCAGCTGGGATGTGTCCAAATGAGACAGGAGTCAAGTCCCTTCCCTCTGCCTTGCTGCTGAGCTCACACCAACTGTCATCTGTAAGTAATATGCTAGACATGTTTCTTTTTCAGTTTAAAAAAAAAAAAAATGAAAGAAAAGAAATTATGACTACCAGATGGCAAATCACCATTTAGCAGGAGCAGGCAAAGAGAGGACTCAGTCAATCACAGGGTAAGTGATAAGACACCAGAGGGAACTACCGAAAAGAAAGGCAGCTCATTACACAAAGCACTAAATTATTCTTAGTGGGACTTCTCCTCCTTCTTTTCCCCTTTCTATTTTTTATTCTGAACCACAAAGCAAGTAATTCCAGTGAGACCTTCTTTTAAATGATTAACATTTCCATTTTAAGTTCTGTTTTTGATTGTGTCCCTGCCATTAATCTTCCTGTCTTTTTCTGTGCCCTGCTGTTCACCTCATCTTCTAACTTTCTAACCCCCTTGGCCCATCCCTCACACCCACAAATGCATCCATAAGCTTTGCTGCTGCTGGGAGCCTTGGAGGGATCAGACCGAGGTCGGGAGGGGGGATGTCCCAACTCAGCATCACCCAAGAGCCCAGCAGAATCCTGGCCCATCAGCAGAGTCACCATCCCTCTAAAGAGACTTCTAGTCCAGATTGCCTTGTTTGCATGGATGTCCTGGGGCAATTTAGAAATGCCTGGTAAAGAGATAATCCTGAGATATACCTTGCCAGCAATCCCTGCTTGCCTGATGGTATCTTGAGCTGATGATATCCGTGGCTGGCTGAGATCTCCTTCTGGCTCAGTTCTTTTCCACTGAGCAGTTAATTCATCAGTGGGAATGAAAGGTTTTGGGCAGCATAGTGTTTTCAGACAGCATCACAGCAACATCTGTCTTTGCTGTTTGAGGAGGCAGTATACAACCCACAAGGGGAGACCCTGGGGAAAAGGTGGCAGGTCAAAAGAGGCTGTTGTCCATCTTTGCACTTTTCTGAGTAAATAGGAAAATTGAGGGCGTGTTCATTATTCACTGATGGCTCTCACTGTGCCTCTGCGGGTGGCTGGGCTGCATTCCTGTCCTGCCTTTGATCCTGGTCTGCGCTGGGACATTCCCAAAATCGCCTCCTCCAACAGTTTTCCCCTATTGCCAGAAAGGTAAATATTATTTCCTTCCTTTTCAAATCCCCTGTAAAACACTACTAATGTGCAGAGAGGGCTCAGGTTTTTACAGCTGCCTCCTGGCACTGACAAAGCCTGTTCCCCTCAGCAGGAGCAAGCCAGACATGGTTGTTGCTATCCCATAAATTTCCTCTCACTACCAGACTCCTGGCACTGCTGGCATTTATATCTTGTTCATATGTTTTAGGAGCATAAGGCAAAAAGTGATAGCCAGGTATTTTATTATTCATATTTCTCTGGCCTTAACAACAGAACACAGTGGTACTTGCTAATGAACTGGGCTGAAGCAAATGTGTTGGTTGCACTAATTGAAGGGGAAGGAGTGAAACCTCACCTGCCTGGCCCCTTTCACTGTCCCCAGGGTTGTGGCCAAGGGTGTGTTACTGGGAATGGTGGCCTGTGTTTGCAGGAGCCAAGGGCTCACATGCTGGGGGATATCCCCCTCCTTGGCAATAAAACCAGCGTGGCTGGACCTGCACCAGAGAGAACTTGGGGAAAGGGGGTGAGGGAACTCACAAAGGAGAACAAAAGGACTCCCGTAGCACTCCAGGCAGCCTCCATCCAGGAGATGAGCTGTTGAATGATGCAGTTTTGTTTTTTCTAGAAACAGTGCAGGCAAAAGGAGAGGTTTCACTTGATACATAGTCTTTTTTAGCAGAACGGGAGAACTTCAGCTCTGAGCAACACAGGGGAATCTCTTAACTGAGGCAGCTTTGGAATACGGACACTCACTTGTCAATAAAGACCAAATCTTGCACTAGAAGCAAAAACAAATTAAAATTAATTAATCAGTGGAAAACACTTCATTTGGACTGGGAAGAGCAGATGCAACGAGCAGGTCTAGGTGGACAAACAAGATAATCAAATCAATACCCTCACTTTTCTCACCGGCTGGCAGCCACAGGCTACTAAGTGAGAGCAGAGGTGTGGATCTGCCTTGCTTTTATCAGCCATCAGCTGGTTCTGTAATTAACTGGAATTCAGACCTGCTGGGGGAGTTATTACCCTGTCCTTGGGTGGATTTGGTCTGCACATGGGGGGCAACTTTCTCCTGCTGCTGGTGTCTCCTGCATCTCCTCTTGCTTCTGCACAAACCTTGCTCGCTCCCTCCGAACCAGCACTGCCTGTGAGATGTGAACTGTAGGAGGGCTGTGGATACCGGAGGGACAAACCCAGTTCATGGCTGTACCAGCTAATCAGTGCCATTGTCAACAGGAATAGCTGCAAACGAGTAGGGCCAGGTGTAGGGCTCAGTTAATAATGCCGTAATTGAGAGTAGATTATCGGGCCCTGACACACGAGCGGGGCTGTGGAGAGATTTTCTTCTCTCTTTGTTTTTAGCTGTGTTTAGCTGTTTATGAAATGCAGCTTAGATTTTGCAGATGGCAGTCATTTTGTTCACGTGCCAGAATTGTGTGTTCCCTCTCTGGGGACAACCCCCAGAGCAGATGGAATACCTATGGAAAATACCAAATATATCTGGGAAGAGAGCAGAGTCCCCATTCCTATCCACCTGGTCTCTGGTCACTTTGTGCCCCGGGGGCTGAAAACAATGCTGGTGTCAGTTAAAGACACCTCTGTGGAATTTGGGCTCTAACACCTGAAAAGCAGGAATCAGAAGCTGGGAGTTTCCCTGTCTCTTATTGGAGATGGCCCAAGAGCTCTCTCAGCTGAAGAGAGGCGAACTTTTATTTTCTTTAATTACATTTGTAATTATTATTTGGTATTTTCTCTTTGCTAGAAGAAGCTGTCTTGGTCCTAGAACTCGTTAGATATTGAGAAGAAAGACTCATAAATATGCATTTAAAATTGCTCTAAATTAATTCCAGAAGAGCTCGTTGTGGTTTTTTCTTCCCGCAAAGATTCAGGGCAAGAAGTTTTGCTAGGTGAGGCAGTAACCAAAAAAGACAAAATTTCCCAGAAGTGTTGAGGATATTTGCCAGGCCACCCCCTGCCCCCCCACGGCTCCTCCCACCCTCCCCAAGTTTCTCACTGAAATTACAGGCGGTTTCTGTGGTGATCAGAGTAGACCATGGAGAGTTAGTGCCATCCTGCTGGGGCCAAGAAACCTGTGGTAACACATACATACTCAGGCCAAATGGGGCTCTCTGCAGATTTCAAGCAGCACCAATAACTCGTAGGTCAAACAAGTGGTTTGGAAATTCACTAGAATATAGTATATTTAATAAAAGTGAAAAAAACCACAACTCATTAGAAAAACAGGAATGGTTCTCCCTAGACCCACACTTCATTGTTAATGAATGCTTAGATTGTCTCTCCTGTACACTCAATGCCTTTTTTTATTGTCCCCGTTCTTAATTTTGTGTTAGTTACACTTGAAGTTTGTTGTTTTTGTTTTTTTTTTAAGGCAACAGAAACATGTATTTCACCTGCAGCACTTCCGTATTCCTGAGATGAATGTGGAGAGGCTGGAAAAAAATCGTTACTCTGAAATTCAGGGTCTGTTTGCTATTCCAAAAGCTTGTGAAGGAAGAGAAGTTGAGTCCCAGTGATCAAGACTCTGAGTGTGTGTGTGTGTGTGTGTGCATTCACACCTTAATGTGCATCTCAGTGATTCTGTTCCTCCCTCACCCCCCTTCCTCCACCCAAGGTCTAATTAAAACAAGAATGCACCAGGCTGCCTTTTCCTCTGTTTCATCTCCTGATATTTTTTTGTTAAATCCACCAAGGAAATCTCCTGAAGTCTTTGAAGTCTTGGGGTGTGTGAATATAGATGTCACAACGGTAGACACAGGGCTTCTTAATGAGGACACAAGGTTTGATGTCGGAACACTTCAGTGCCCAAAGGAAAGAGATGCTCTCCAACAAGCCCCCCCCCTTTCTCTTCTTCCCTCTCTCTTTTTTTTTTTTTTTTTTTTTTTTTTTTTTTTTTTTTTTTTTTTTTTTGCA
>VZTR01014602.1:1444402-1456109 GCA_013400775.1 Chaetops frenatus
GTTTTTTTTTTTTTTTGTATTCTTGCTGCAAGGCCCTAACATTTTTTTTCTCTTTATATTTTTTATTTTGTCCTCAGCTTTCAAGGAGGAAAGGGATAAATGAGAGCAAATGTAGGGAAAATGCAGTTTCACAAATCCTAATGTTGTTGATACCACTGTTTCTTTGTCTCATTTAATCTCAGTATCATCTGATGCATCAGGCCCATCCAGATTCCTACTGCCTCCTTTCCAATCTGGCCTGAGGTAATAGACCTTCTCTCTGGCTCTGTCTCTCCCCCAGCCAAACTTCTGACTCAGGGAAAGCAAGTTCAGCTTTATCAAGAGGAGAAATCAATTTAATATAACTGAGGGGAACATCTGATCCCTAGAGTAAAAAATTCATTACCACAAGCCTGGTCAGTGACAACAGCTCCTAATACTCCCTGGGACCTCGATGTGTTTGAGGTAATCTCTGTCTGCTTTGAATTCACCTGCTGGATACTTATCCCCATTGCTTTCCCCTGTTGCATCTGAGAAGTCAGCTTGCAAAATCATGGGCAAATAGAAACCAAGGAAACTTATCCCATGATTTTCCCCCACATCTAGCCAGCAGAACTACAGGATACCATTAAGGCAGGGCTGAACATCCTCTTGAGCGTGTCAGTTTTATGATGGAGAAAGCTCCCACATTTCATGGGAAGAAGACTCTTCCTACAGACGGGAAATGCCTTGGAGCCAGGTGTTCCCTTCCCTCTGGTGTGTGTTTTCCTCTGAGGGAACTGCTGGCTGTCTCGTTGCCAACCTCTCAGGCAGGGTCTGGCTCACACGAGGTCCTGTCACCACTAAGCAAAGTCCCATTGTCAAATATGAGATCCCTCCTTTGAACACTGTCCTTAGATCCAGCCACAGCATCCTGGCCAATTTGCTCCCCATTTATCTCCCATCACGATGGGTTTCATGGTGGGCTCCCACCATATCCTTCCTTCCTGTGGACCATTTGAGAATCTCTTTTCTCATCATTCCTCTGCAGGATCTTACAGTCTCTGATCACCTTCCACACTACTCAGTACACTCCAGTGCAGGAGTTGAGCACGTGCCATGCAGTCCTCCCAGACAGAAGGGACCTTCAGTGGCAGGGATGTTGTTTTGGTGCTGTTCAAGTGTGTACAGGCTCCTGCTTTCATGCCCTGGATCAGTGAGCCCCTGAAGGAAAACGCTGAAGCCTTGAAGCCTCAGAAGTTCATGTCTTCATGAGAAACAGTGGGGAGTACTTTCTGGTTTGTAGCAGAGAAAATGCAGTTTGGGGCAATGCTGAAAATCCAACCTGCTGGCTGCAGAAGCCAGTTTGGCTCCTAAGGATACTGCCTGTGTACTTTTTCATTAAGCTCAAGCATAGCTGGAGTTCTTCCTGCAAAACTCTGAATTTCGAGCTCAGCATGAGCCAGCCCCAAAGTGCTGAAATATTTAAGTTTTTTTTTCCACTCAGGAGCTGGATTTACAGACACCAAATGAGCTGCATCATTTTTCAACTAAGAAAACCCTGAAGTTTGGGGTTGATAGTGAAGATGATGATGATTGTTTGAAATTAAACCCTTTGCAGTGACTGACCACATCTGCTCAGTTCCATCCTTCTCAAATAAGACACAATCTTCCTTCCCCATCAGGACTCCTCCTCAAAGCTTATTGTCATCCAGCCCCCTCGGGTGATGCTAATACATTTTAATAGGGACGTGGGAGCACACTCACCTCCTCAGTGTGTACTTTGATTTAATTGTCTAGACCTGTGGGCTTTTGTTCCCACTGCTGAGAGACGTCTGGAGGAGGGAGGTGAGCTGTGAGATCCCAGCCTGCCTGCAAAGGGACCTGGCACAGCAGCTGGGCTGGAGGTGCCAGGTTGCAAAATACCTGTTCAAGTGCAGGCTGGGTGGTCTCATAGCAAGGGGAATGTGAGTGCTTTTGCTTTGCAATTTTGTTCAGAAGGAAAGGCGGGTATTCAGACCTTTCCTTCCCCCTCTAAGAAAGTCACAGCCATATTCCTTTTTCTCTTCTTTCAATAAAACAAAGTACATAGATCAGGTGATTCACTTTAATGGTGTGTGTTGCACAAAGAGGGGGAGGTTTGTGCTGGAACATAAAAGGGCATGATCTGAGCTCTGGCCCTTATGTTTACTGCTCCAACCTTCTGCAGCTATCAGAGGAGCCCGCAGCTCCCCTGCCAAAGGATGTGACCCCCGAGGCTGAGATTTGGGTAAGGTGTTTCTGTCTGCACTCTGATGCTCTCCATTCCCCAGACAGTGATTTTTCATCAGACTCCACACTGACAGTGAGTTAGCACAGAGGCAGTGAGTGCTTATCCCAGGCAGAGGGGCAGGGAGACAGCTGGGTTGGTAGCCTGTTACAGAGAGCTCTGCCAGAGGCTGCCTGTCAAAATGAAGCCACTCTCTGCCTGTCGAGCTCAACACTTGTTATAGTCTGGTCTGAGACCACAGCTCTGACTTTGCTGTGCTGGAGACTCTGAAAATTCTGCAGAGTATCAAGTTATTTTCTGGAGGGCTGGCAATTTTTAAGTGAGTGTTAACAAATGTGATGTGTGTATGCTAAGAGCTCAGCTTGCCATACAGTTTTATCTATTTGCCATCCCCTTTGCAGGCTGCAAGCACACCAAAAGCCTGGTCTGTAAACCCACAAAAATCCCAGGGGAGAGCAGGGCCAAATCCCAGTTTACCAGAGCTGGCCAAACCTCGTCTCTGGATCTGATCATCCTTCACATCAGAGATGTGAAGCTGCACAGATCATGAGCACTGTTATGATGACTGCATTGCTTCCACTGTGGGACAGAGGATTAAGTCCTGTTCAGGTTTAAGGTCACCTCCTTTCCCAGCCTGGGTGAAGCCATCTGGCTTTTGTGTCACTGACCTTTGTCAGTCTCCATTAATTCACAGAGGCTGGCAAAAGTGCTCCAAACTTGCTTTCTGCAGAGCCATGAGTAACTGCTGGGAGCTAGAAGGGTAATGGAAAAGCTGTTCAGATTTGTGATTTCCAGATTTCATTAATAAATCCCTGCTCAGGTCCAATCAGATTCTTGCCTATAAAATTCCCTGCCTTTGATCCTGTGTGCCTGGGTCTCTAATCTCCATAGCACCACAAGCCAGCACTACCACAGCCCAAATTACCAGCTGTGGTTTGTGATTTTGTCATGGACCCCCTCTGCTCCAGTGTGCCAGCCCTCCTTCCTTGGCTTTTCCCATGTCCTTTGAAACACCTGGGTATCTTTTCTCAATGGCACCCAGTTTGCAAGCAGCTCCTGGGCTACCTGATCATAAACCCAGCTCGTCCAGTGTCTTCATTCCACCTCATCTAAATAAAAAGTTTTGGTGATAAGACGTGCCCGGTTTTCACAACCTGACCTCCAGCCAGACCTGTCAGAGTCTGCAGAAGCACATCTGCTCATACAATGCACCAACAGCTCATGAAAATAATTGATTTGTGCTAATTGGAGACTGTAGAGGGCTGACTCTGGCTGGACACCAAGTGCCCAGCAAAGTTGTTCTGTCACCCCCTTCCTCAGAATAGGGGATAGAAAATATAGTGAAAGGCTCATGGGCTTAAGCACAGGAAGAGATCACTCTCCAGGTGCCATCACTGGCACAACAGACACAACTTGGGAAAATTAATTTAATTTATTATCAATCAAATCACAGTGGGATAATGAGAAAAAAAACCCCAAATCTTAAAACACCCTTCACCCACCCCTCCCTGCTTCTTGGGCTTAATCTTTTTACCTCCTCCCCACCAGTGCAGAGGGACAGAGAACGGGACCTGCAGGAAAGAATTCAGGGCAGAGAGCAGGTAGAGGGGGCATCCCACTGCACGTGCCATGGCCTTATCCTGCATGTTGAGCCAGGAGCTGGGCAGGGAGGGAGCAGTGCTTTACACACCACTTAGCCTTTCTCTTGCCTGGAATCCTGGGTCACTACAGTGGCATAAATGCCATTAAACTGCTCCAATCTGATTTGCTGAACTTCAATGGTCTTTTGGTATTAACAAAAGCGGGGAAAAAAATAAAAAGAAAGAGAAAAAAAGGAAAGCAGAGTTTCTTCTATTCATTCTGGAAAGCATTTTCTTTCCTGCTTTGTTGGTCACATGATTGTTTGGTTTGTGCTGTTATTTTAAAAGGTCTGTCAGGCAGCCACAGAGGAGAAAGATTTCCACGTGCCATGCAGAAATAACAGCACAGAGTTGAACTAAGCAGTCTGCCAGCTCTCCATAGCGAGGGAGTCAGCCATCTGAGCTGCTCTCTCCATCCTCATGAATACAATCCCTAGCGAGGGGGGACACTTCTCAAATGAAAGGCTCTCTGCCAGAGGAACTTCATTTGGGGAAATCCCATTTGGCATGGTCGTTTCTCAGCAGCCTCATACTGTGCTTTCCCCTTTCCCTGAAGTGTTGTGCTGGTGGGAGGTGGGAAAGGCACTTCTCTTGCCTGGTCTGTGGAGCTGTGTGGCTGCAAGCCATCATTTGGGTGAAGGGAGAAGGCTGTCAGAGGTACCTGTGGGCTGGCAGAAGTCAGGGTCTTCTGGGCAGTGACCTGTGACCTCTGTTATTGGAACAGACATAAATGGAAGGGGCCTTGGTTGCATCATTTATAATTAATCAACAAAATTGGCATGAAAAGAAATAATGGGTAGGGTTCTAAAAGAGATGGGGGAAGCCAAGTTATTCAAGGCTGACCGTGCTTGTCCCTCCCTTCTCCTTTGTCCCTCTAACTAGATAGCTCTAAGCAGGATAGTCTGGGGTCAAAAGTTGTGATATCCCACATTCTTGTTTCTATCTTGTCTTATCTTTGCCTCAGTAAGGATAGCTCTGGACCAGTATTTGGAGTTTGACCTGCAAATTTCTTCCAAAACTGAAAGATTGTGGCAAAGAGCTGAGGTCTCGTATCAAAAAATATCACTATGCCTTGTGCCCATATCAGGAGATAGAATATAAAGGTGATTAAATCATCTGAAGTTGCTTCCCTGTCTCCAGTGTTTCTGTGTGCAGTTCTGATGCCAGGACTGCACATGTCACCTTTGCCATGTGGCAGCAAACACAGCATGTGGCTCAAACTCCATGTGAACAGACACTCAGACCTCAGACCAAGGCACGCCTGCTGTGCTTCCTGAGAGAGCAGGGATGCACCTACAGAGACCTCTTTGGTCTTCCCAGGATCCATGAAAACAGGTGAAAGAGAAATATTGAGCAGGCCTTGAAGTGTGTGGAGCAAACCACAAAAGGAGCCCTTGCAGGGCTCAGATTGAGTGTAGCTGAGGCCAGTTTCAGCCTCTCGGTGGGAGAATGCTTTCAAAACTGCCACAGCCTTGGGAGCAGGCAGGACATGTCCTTGGGCAGTATTTCAGCAGTCACAGGTTGTCCAAGGTCCTTTGGCACTGTGGCCAGAGAAGTGTCAATGTGCCAAACTCTTTTAGCAAGAGCTCCTCATAAATGGTGACGTTGGGATCGAGCGAGCTGGCAAAAGATGTCGTGTTCAGCAAAATCCAGCTTCCCTTTTCTCCTTCAGAAATTAATGCCATTTGAAGTATGCACAGTGGCACTGCAAGCCAGACCAGCTGTGTCTGGGCAATTAACTCAAAGTTCAGATGAGGTTTGTTCACAGGATTGGGGTAGGAGGTGTGAGTCAAATGTGATTGTCATCACAATTTGAAAAAAATTGCAGCTCTGTAGAATTTTTACCAAAATCCCCCTGGAAGTCCCCTGCATGTAACACAAGGAGTGATTTTACCCTCTGGTGTGATCTCAATGTAAGCATCATGCTGACACTGGCATCTGTGCAAGAATTAAAACAAGAAACCTTGCAAAGGCAAACTAACTCGCTTCAGTCAGCCCCAGCAAGCAGCACAGTGAACTTGCTTGGTATTGAAAGGGACACCAAGGCCATGAAACACCTGTTTAGCATTTTTTAGAGCTGCATTACTGCTTGTGCCCTACTTGTCTGGAAATACACTTCAAAAATACACTGCCTTTCACTTCCAGCACTTGCATTTTCTTCCACACAGCAACTTCTACAGTCTCCCGTTCCCCAGTTTGGCTCCATTTTATGTATCTCATGCCAGGGGCTGACCCAGCTGAAATCTCTGTTTCTAGTTCTTCAGAGGGAATCAGCTTTTTACTGTTACTGGGGTTTTTTTCAGGAACAGAATACTTTCAATATCCTTGGGGTTTTTATAAAACCTCACTAAGTTCAGAAGTGATGGGCTGTGACCCACAAAGTTCAAAATAGCAATTCTTTGTGGAGGATGTTCCACTACTGGGAGTCACTGATTTTCCCTGATGTGTAGAACAAGTGTTTGACTGCCTTCCCTATAGCAAATATGCACATTGCCCACTCCTGATCCTGATTACATCTATGTCAATCTGCTTAAAATACCCCTGGCTGCATTGAGAGTGTGGGATGTGGGCCAGATGCTGTGCATGGCACCTGATAGTTCCTGCTTCCCACACAGTGATAACCTCTGATTCAAACCCCTGCTCTCCCTCTTCCTCCTCTTTTCTTTTGGCAGCATTTGTGGATTAAACTGGGATGTTTTATGCTAAGCATTTTTCTTGCTTTCTGCTAACCTTCTTGCAACTTCTGGAAGTCTCATACAGGCTTTCTACAGTGCACCATTATTCCCCTAAAATTTAGGAGTGGGCTGATCATGTCAGTATGCCTGTAGCTTGGCCTTTTCTCTGTATCAGAATGAAATAGGCAACACTCCACTTTCCTCCTTCTCTGGTGAGCAGAGTTTCTGATGTCTGGCCTAGGGTTAATCATAGGGCTAACCAAGCCATGAAAATATATTCTGGGAAAATGCAGAAGATTTCTCGCTTGGTTGGACTGAGCAATCTTTCTTTTATAAATTCAGTGTCAGGGGGCAGCCAGACAGATCCCTCTTTCACTGTCAGTCACTTCTGCTGTGGGTCAGCAACATGATGTGCTTCTCCTTCCTTGCTACTTCAGGGCAGAGCAGAAAGCTGTAATTTTCTCTTGCCCTTTCAGGAAGTCAGCTCAGTTTTCCCTTTGTTCCAACACCAGGTGAGGGGAGGTCAACCAGCAAGATGCAAAGAACTTCTGTGGCTCCTCAGCCCAGATGCACATGCCTTCTCAGAGGGGCAAAAGAGTTTCTTTCTGCACCATCCCCGTTTCAGTGGTGACCAAATCCTGCCCCTCTGCAGCCAGAGCTCTCCTGGCAGTTTCTGGCACAGTAAGGAGCAAATGGTACCTTCACTGTGTCCCAGAGGGAGTCACTGAGGCTTGAGATGGGCCATACACAAGGGCCATTGAAGCCTCTAGTCTGAGACATTTATCTCTTTTCCAGAGTGAGAGTCCCTCTGGGAAGACTGATTACCCTGTAAAAGATAGTTTTAGACTATGTTTGACAGGGCTATCCCCTTCTGTCTCTGGCATTCACTTACAGCTTCCCAGTTTTCCCCTTTGCTGAGCTGTTCTGATTTCTCCTGCTCCAGTCTGATTCCTGCTCCTTCTCATTCCTTCCAACAGTCAGCTCCCATCCTCAGTAAGGAGCAGTGCTCATTCACTCTTAGAAGTTGTTATTTATTCCCCAAGCCAGCTCATGTCACATTCAGGAGGGCAGCATTGCCTGTTGCCTTTCACAGCCAGCATCTGCATCTTGCTTAAAGTCTGTGTGCAGCAAGGGAGCCTTGATGGGAGCGTGCACAGTGCTGGGATAAATTGGCTGGTGCCTGCATGTCACTGCCAGCCTCTGCTCACTGCTCACAGGGCTCTGCAGCCCACACTGGGTGTCCTGGCTCCAGGCTCACAGGCCCTTCCCTGCACCTTCAGGAGATGCACAATGTGCCAGCTGAGGGGGAGCTCAGGAGTGTCCTCAGGTGTGGGTGTCTGGTGTGGGCAAGCAGCACTGAACACCAGATGCCCCAGCCAAGAATCCCACAGGACTGCTCACAGGAGCTTCTTCCCCACCTCTGAGGAGGGAAGAGGAGAAGAATACTGTAACTTAGAACTGTATTTAGGCTAATATCTATAAGCCCTCCTGGAGAATGGATGAGCCCAGGGCTTAAAGCCAAGGGTATGTAGAAGGGTAGGAAAAGTAAGAGGAGTAGTAACAACACTCCAAATTATGAATTTGTGCATTCTGATCCCCTAATGACCCAGGGATCTAGTGTGCTCTGCTGAGTTCCTGGCACATGGCACAGCTAACCCAGCCACCCTGCAGTTCTTCTGCTCACTGGGGCAGTCTAGAGATATTACAGAAAGCTGCTCCTTTCCAAAATGACTCCTTTTTACATGGCCTTATAATATGGTAGGAGTTGATCCTTTATATCACTTCTTTTAAATTGCCTTCTGCTCATCAGCTGTTCTTTAAGAGATGAACAGACATCTTCATGTCCTGTCCTGACCCCCTGGTGTCTCTGAGATGCTGCCAAGCAGTTGCTGCCTTGCACAGCAGAGAGGGCTCTTTTCTCAGGGAATGGGGGTGCTATCTGTAGACTTAAGGTTTCAAAGTGGTTCCTAAACTTCTAGGATAAAAGCACCTGGAGAAATGTAAAATATTAGTGGTATTTTAAGAAAGTGTGTGGGTGTGTAGACACAATTAATTTTCCTTTTTATAGGCCTACATGGAATATCTCCATCTCTGAGGAAGATGCCTAGATCTATGAAGTGTCGGCATCCCAGAGGAGGGCACTGCTCTGTTCATGTTAACAGAAAATGCCATGGAAATTAACAGTGCAAGAACACTGTTGTGGTCAGGCTCTGCCAGCCCAATAAATTATTGTACATATGAGAGCAGGCAGGCTCAGAATCCCTCCATCCTTCCTGGGCTGAAACAGCTCTTGTTAAATGCACAGGGTATCAGTTGTAGGGGATTCTTGTCATGTTAGTCCCCCAAGATCAGAGAGAAGCAGATGTGACTTGGAAATCACTGCGTGGGATTAAACAGCAGAGGGGATGTGTGCTCACACACAGGCAGAGTGCCTGCTCTCATGCTATGCATTGTTATTGACACACTGCACCTTAATGGCTGTAATGTCAATGGCCACTTTGGGACCTTTACTCGTGGATTATTAATGCATTAGACCACAGTTTTTATGGGTTATTGTGTCAAGAGCGAAGGGGAGTGGATGCCTAAAGTACATTGGCAGAAGGAGGATATTTTTTAACCAGGGCTGTGCTGTGCACTGTGAGTGCTGCACCTTAGAAATCGTTTTTACTGCCCTCTCATACCTTCTTTCAGCAAGTGGGATCTCAGCACAGTTCAGAGGACAGCATGGAAATAATGAGACTGTCAGAGAGGAAAAGGGACAGTCCAGGGAAAGGAAGAGATCCTGGTGCCTGTAGCCAGGCAAATGCACATTGCTATCCCAGGCTGTGGGGAGATGATTTCCTGGCACTAAACACCAATACCCTGAAACATGAAGATTAATAGGCTCTTTATTTTATTGTTAGGAACTGCAGGTGCTGCTTTTATTTATATAAATGCGTGCTGCTCTCCTCACTGTGGGCTCAGCCCTGGATGAATCCTCCCATGGGACTTTGGAGAGGGAAACTTTCTCACGCTGCCTCTCTGCCTGAGAGCAAATGTCACACCACAGGCTGGAACAGGAGTGCCTTTGAAGGTGATGGAAGCCACAGGTGCCCAGTGCTGATCAAGGCATAGGTCCTGTCATTTTCAAGGGCCTTTTTGAACACGTGACAATTTGCAGAGGAAAGTGATGCAGATGTAACAAGACTTTGGCTGATCTTTTCTTGGTAAATAGGATATATGTGTTTGCCAAAGCCCCATTGGACAGGACATCATAGTTAAATCTGCAGAGAAGTGAAAAGAGCATTGTAACATGTTCAGACACCCTGAATAAAGGCCTGACTACTGTGCTGGGGGAGCAGGGGACGAAGGGGGATCCTGAGAGCAGTGTGGCAGGAGAAAGGGGAGCATGCATGACATTGTAGGGTTGGAAATGTCCTACCTATCGATTAAGCAATGCAGTCACTTCCAGGTCAAGCAACTCAGAGGACTGAGAGAAGGGCTCTTAACAAGAGCTCTGAGTTTATTTCTGGCAGAAATTGCCATCTTTCTTGTAATCACTGCTACTCCATTCTGTGGAGAATTGGAGAGCTTATCCTCACAGCCAAACTAGTTATTGGGCAATAGAAACAATAATCAGCCAGTTATAGAAACAAAACCCATGTCACAGGCCCTTCTTCTAAGCATTAGCTCTAATAGATGGACTGCAAAGGCATGGAACAAGAAAAGAAGGGCATGGAAGGCCTGAACCCATGGCAATGCTGGTTCTCCAAAATCCTAGAGGGCAAGAGATGACACTGACCCAGAAGGGAAATTCCTTATTTGCAAATGGCTCTCAATGCACTTAAGGCCCACGTCTTTCACTTTCTCAACCTCTCACTCTCTCAATTTCATAACTGAATGAGGCCAAGAAATCCCCCAATCTTCCTGACAATGCTGAGTTCAGTTTGACTTTCCTTCATGTCATGTCTGGGCCATGGAAAGGCCCCTGCTTTTATTGTATGACGACACCAAAATTACTGAGTAATTACAGGATTATGCAGCACCCTGTAAATTAACTGTTACCTCTTTACCTTTTATAGAACAAAAAATAACCATGTAATTACCTAGTGAATTAAACTGTTAAGGTCTCATGGTAATTATACATGGAGTCAAAAGCTCTGAGTTCTTCTGGTAGTTACAAGTAAAGAATTATCTTTCATTTTTAAACATATGTTGCAGTTGGATCCCAAAGCCTGCACATTTCCATTTTAATAACACTATGGCCTGCCCAAATGAGAAGAGGCATATGTCTCCCATCTGAGTGTGCAAATAGAGTGAACATGTATATATAAAATAGATTGGACATATGCAAAACTGACCCAGGTTCATACCAGAAAAATGGAATACCAACAGAGGTAAAACATGATTAGTTGGATGATAACATTTATAATTATGTTCAGTTTCCAAGCACTGGAATTTGTTTTCATAGGAAGCAAGTCAGTTTGATCCTATTTTTCACATGCACATGACTATATTTTGAAAACAGACAATCAAGCCATCCATCAGGAACCTTTGTCTCCTAAAGAAAGTCTCAGGGCTTGCAGCTGTAGGTGAGTTTTGCCATTATCAGCAAGGAGACTGGGCTGGCAGGAGGACCCATGGAGCCAAGCACATTGATGGTGTGAGCTTGGTGGACGGTCCTGCCTCAGGTGAGGGGGTTTTGCTGTTGTCTGGCAGCAGCAATGGGGCAGAGCTCCTGGCGAGACTGGCCCAGGATCCAGACTCTCCACAGACAGCCAAGGAGAGACTTTGCAGCGCAGAGCTGCAAAAAGAGCAGGGCTGAGGATGAACAAGGGTTTGCAGCCTTGTGGCAGAGCTCATTCCTCTCAAAGCACCTGCAGGAACACATTTTCCTGCTTAAAAAGTGCCACCAGAGACCTGGGTCCCTGCAGATGTTGCTGAATATGGAATAAGCTGTAGCATAACCACAGACCATCCAGCTTCTCTGGGTGGACAGAGTGGACAAGCACAATAAAGGGCCATTGGACCAGTGATTGCAGATGCTAAAATTCATTGTCAGACTTTTATTGACTGTGAGGATCATAGCACATAGAAATTGCCACTGTTTGTCTGTTTATCCTCTGCTTTGGTCTGAGCCTGCTAAAAATGCTCTTCTGTAATTACAAGACCAGCTTTTTTTTTTT